>JAHWFO010100764.1:238787-263015 GCA_023313115.1 Rhysida immarginata
AATCTCACTCCTTTACTTACCTACTGGTACGATCAATAAGTTCGGAGATCATTTAGATCTGCGACCACTGAGTCATTACTTTTGAATGTAAATTTTCTTTCTTCCATTCGAGCTATAATTTCGTTGTTCATTGTGAGAGCGCCAGTATTTGTCTAGCATAAGATTACTCAATTTGATAAATCATCAGATGAGAGTGATTGTACATCATCTCCAAAAATTGTAAAAATTATATCAATCTCAGGTGAGACAATCATTTCATTTGGAATTTCAATTAAATCACGATCAAAAGTTTCAATTCTTGCAAAATTTCCGGAACCAATTTTAAGATGCCACTTATTGAAATCGTCTTGACCTGCACTTCTCATGTTAGATATCAATGAAAGTTTTTATAAAATGTTGCCATAAATTTGATGATTTGATGCATGCTTTGATGACTTCTTTAGCTGTTCCTCTTGGAACTACCGGTAAGCATTGTCGAAAATGTCCTCCAATGACTATCAACTTATTTCCAAATGGCTTATCTCGTTTAATCGGGTTTTTTAGAACTCCATCTCTCAAGAAATTATCGATGCATCTCAGTCCATGTTTTGTTAAGTTTTGATGTTGAGTTTTTAAGCAATGGAACTGGCAACTTGAAACCGCTTTGAACTGTTCTACCTTCTTTCATGAGTGTTGAGGCAATTACAGTTGTAGCACATGGGAAGACTCCTATCTCTATTTTCTTGGATGAAATTCATTAAAACTCTATAAAGATAGGTCTTTTCAGAATCACCAGGTCCATCAAGATAGAATAGTCGAATTGTGGCATTTTCACCGTAAACTGATTGAGTGATCCTTTCGAAAGTAGCTCTTTGTTGAGTATTTAAAGTTGGAATGAGTCGTTCTGCTTCTCTTCTGTCTTCAGTTGGATTAAAAATTACTAACTCAATTGGCTGTCCAGTTGGCTCTGGCAGATTGAAAGAAGTGCAATTAAGACTATGTTGCTTGAGAACTAAAGAAATATTTTAAAGAGAATAATTGAATGCAACATCTTCATCATGATCTCTCAAATAATCGATTGACATTGGTTGTTTGTATTACTCCCATAAATCTTTTGCATTTGGTGGTGAACAAAATACGCAGATAAAAAAAAGAAAGAAGTTGAAATGGTGTGTTGAAGAAAATAGCTTCTCGTATACTTTTTACCCATCCTTCGTCGTCATAAAAAATGCCTCGTTGTCTTGTTGCTTCAACAAAGTTGAACACAGTACTCCATCAACAGTACTTAAGTCTTCAAATGATTTTGCTTCAGGATCATGATGTAGAGGAATACGAAGACAGAATAATTTTTGTTGAGCTAGATTAAAAATGTACATTCGTGCAATTGTATTAACATTTTCACGTCTTTGAACTTAAAAATATTAACATTTTACTATTGAAATTTTCAAAAAAAGGCTATAATTTTGTAATGAAAAATCTGATTGATACCATTTATATTTCGGTGAATAGAGCTAATTAGAAGCTACATTTCACTTTTTATTTTGTTGAGATATTTTAAAAAACCTTTTTTTAAATTGAAAAAATGTGAAGAATTTGGCATAAAATCAACCATATTGACCAAACCTGAAGTCAGTTTTTTTAAGTTAAATGTATTTTAGTTGTCTATTATCGACCTATAGAGCAATTTTTGTTTCATCAAGATAACGCTTATGGTTTGGTCAGAAATTAGGGAAAGTCGATGACGACAGACAGAATAACGTTTTTATTAAGTAAGATTTTCTTACTTTTAATATTAACACTTTAAAGCTACACTAAATCATCGCAGAATGCTCGCTGACCTTGCGCGATGACGGCGCCATGCTGAAACCTAAAAAAATTAAAAGAACGGACATTAGCCTAACCCTGCATTCACACCGATGACGCGTGTTTTCTAAATTTCTTAATTTTACCCTCAATGCAATTAGCTAATCTTACTTTGTTTCTAAACTAGTCCCTATCTAAACTAGTAAAGGAATAGGCCTAATGTTTGAACGCTAATTCCAAGTCAGCTATAATTCGTGGTGGTTTTAACTGAACATCATTCTCTTCTGCGAAATCAACTATATCTTGAAATAACCTTTCATGGCACACTTCATTTTTGCTTGTCATCAACGCGTAAAGTAAAGGCAGAAGGAACCAATTCACATACTTCATCATCCATTGATAAATTAAAGTGAAAGACGATTGTTGCAAGGGGACAGTCAAGTTCTCTAAACCAAGAGAACTACAAATTATAGAAATACCATTTCCCCATGTTTATAGTTGACGCTTGTCTGATTTCAATAAAATAAAAAATAATTACGTACTGGCAATTTTTTTAAGTTATGGAAATGAAAAACAAAGTTAATTAAGAGAGAAGATAAACCTAAAAACTGTGAAAGGTACTTAAAATTTTGAAGTCTTCAAAAATATTTACGCCCGGTATCCCTTGTGTGTGCTGCTGGAGTCCTTATGACAATCAACAATCGAATAGTGAAGTCCTTATTGACAATCGACAATCGAACAGTGCAGGGAAAACGAAACGAGCGGTCCAAAAGCAACGCTTTCACTGCCATACTCATCCAGAAAATAACCAGGTTTCTTCTGGCTTCTTGCCTACATCAGTGTACTTTCCGTGGTTAAGTCATCCAGAGGATAAGATGGAATCCTTTCCTATCAGGACGATAGTGTTGAGTGTTGATTGACGAGGGACAAGGGACACGAGAGCTAGGAGATCCAGTATTCGGGAAATATGGCCTTTTCGATGTCGTCGAAATTGATGTCCAGGATATGACGAGGCCTGCGATACCTAAGGAGGCTTCTAAAGGTGAGCGGATGCTCAAGAATACCTGCAACCAGAAGATTGGGATGGTCCTTCATTTTCGGAAGCAGCTTTTTCAGCAACTCCTGGACGTGATTTCCAATGGGAGGTATATCAAAATCGTCGGCAATAGAAGTATTTCTTGCAACTCTCCTATCAAGTTGGGCAATGGTCCTCAAGGTAACGTTTTGGAAAGTTTGGAGGTCTTTTATCTGGGCTTACCTATGGTTGCCCAGGCAGGCTTACTATAAAGCAAGATGGTTCGGATTACCGTCCTGTATAGCAATAGTTTGCAGTCCAATCCAAGCGCGCTGTTTCGCCCCAGAAGACTAAATTTTGCCTTCTTTGCCTTGTTGATGGCGTGGGAGACATGGTCGCCCCAATTTAGCTTGGCATCTATTACCACTCCGAGGTATTTGTAATGCTTTACCCATTCGAGCTCTTTACCAGAAAGGAAGAGAGGACTCGGGGGTTTTCGAAGTTTCTTCGTAATGAACATCGCCTTGCATTTGTCAACGTTTAGATTGAGTCTCCACTTAGCAAATCATTTCTCGCATAGATGTAAGGCCTTTTGCAACCGAGATATGACGTGAGCGGGATTGCGGTCAGTAGTCAAGATAGACGCGTCGTCAGCGAACAGACATAGCTTGCAATTTGTAAAGGTTGGGAAGTCCTGGATGAAAAAGTTGAACAGTGCAGGACAGAACCTTTGGAAACACCCCATTGATGTCACAAGTGTTAGACATGGAGCAGCCAATCTTGACACGAAATATCCTGTTCGACAGAAAGGATCTAATCAAGGCAATAAGATCGTCCGGAAATCCACAAGTAATCATTTTGTATACAGGGTGTAAATGGACGACGTTTCAAAAATTTAAGGATATGTAGAGGTTGATATGGTGAACATTTTTTATTAATAAACCCATACTCCCAAACGAAAAGCGACGTAGCCACAGCACACTGTACACTGAGATAATTTGTGGCGATCTGAAATGGGACAGTCCAGTTACACTTCTGTACATAATTGGATACGACAGTTTTCGCCGTTTCCTGCCTCACAGTAAAGTCCATTTCATTAACTCATTCAGCACAAAACATAGAGCGCAAAAAAACCTTCACCCTTACGGAATGTTCTAAACTAACAACGGGAATTTTGTACCAACCTGGTATGCAAGATTATGTGATTGGAGAATGTGCTGTGCATCCGGACGGTACCATTTGAAAATAGCCTGTTAGCTGACAGTCTGCATAAGGCCTAAAAGATGCAATGACAGGGGACATCGTAGTAAACGTGCCTAGTTTAATGCTTGACAAACCAGGACATCAAACAAGCTGTGGCTCCGTCGCTTTTTGTTTGGGACTATGGGTTTATTAATAAAAAATGTTCACCACATCATCCTCTACATATCCTTAAATTTGTGAAACGTCGTCCATTTACACCCTGTATAATCGTAAAGCCTTCTTGCCAAACCTGATCAAAAGCTTTTCGGACATCCAAAAACCTCCATATCTGAAGTTGGCAGAAGTGAAGTGGGCGAAAGCCGAATTGCTCTTCACGAAAAAGATTGTTAGCCACACAAAAGTTGTTTAGTCTCTTAAGAATGACGCGTTCAAAGACTTTTTATAGCATAGCTAACAAGCTTATGGGCTTATAGCTGACAGGGAGAGCAGGGTTAAGACCAGGCTTTGGTATGGTAACGATAACAGACTCTTTCCACTTGACAGGAAACTAATCATGTTTCCAGCAGTCATTCATGGCCCTGGTAATAGTTGCAACAACATTAGGAGGCAAATTCTTGAGAGCACTATTTGTGATGGAATCAGTACCTGCTGCTTTCCTGCTTTTAAGATGCCTGATGACATCGGAGATTTCGTGAACACCAATAATGTCCTCACAGGTAGAAAGACGATGAGTGAGCTCATATGCGATACATCCATCGTTGTCAAGACGAATATTTGGGAAATTATCCGGGTTGTCCTCACTAGGAGTGGTAAATTGTTTTACCAGGAAGTCGGCGATTAGTTGAGCCTTATCTTGATCACTGGTGACAGCATTGCCATCTGTGGTAAGCAGCGGCGGCAAGTCCTTATGACAATCGACAATCGAACATCGAAGTGTACATTTCTTCAGATGGAATGAAAGCAGCGCTTTCACAAAACTCATCGAACCAGAATAAATTCCAAATGAAATACACGAAGGTAGTCAAGTAGTCTAACCAACCCAAGCGGTCTTCCATATTATACATAAAAGAAAATAAGATTGACGATTATCAGAAACAAAATACAAACGAAATAAAAAGAACAACGAGAAAGAAGATTATCACATCTTCCAGTAGTCCGGGAAAGAAACGTTGCTGATGTCTTCAAAGTTGATGTCATAATGTGCATCGGTTTTTGATACTTCATATGTTACTTCATAATCATTGAGTTCTTCAGTATGCCAGTCAGTAGGTCATTGTCGTGAATCTTCATCTTCTGCACCATAATCAAAAGGAGGTCCTGTATAAATTTTCCGGTGTGGACCATGTTAAAATCTGAAAGGATGGATTGGTTTTTCACAGTCCTACTGCCAAGCTGGGCAATGGTCCTCAGGGTAACATTCTGGAACGACTGTAGCTCGCTCCATCTGCTTCTACAGATAGTCTCCCACGCAGGCATGCCATAGAGGAGTATGGTCCAAATAATCGACTTGTGCAGAAGTAAGTTGTTGTCGATGCTGAGGGTGCTGTTGCGATCCAGGAGATCTATGAGACTGTACTTGGCCCTCTTCGCTTTGTTCAGAGCGTAGGTCACGTGACGATTCCACGAGAGTCTTGAGTCGATCATAACTCCAAGATATTTGTAGTTGTCTACCCAGTCTAGTTTCTTATTGAATAGAACAAGAGAATCTGGGGAACGCTTGAACTTTCTGTTGAAGTACACTGAGTTAGCAAAACTCATGGGATAGTTACTTAATATCTGGTCGGGTCACCTCTGGCCCTGTGGAGTGCAGCAATACGGCATGGTAGTGAGTCTGCAAGTCCCTGGTACACTTCTGGAGGCAGTTGACACCAGATAGTCTGCAGAGCCGAAGATAGTTGCTGCCCATTCGTGGGCGGATGATCCAGTGCCCGGAGCCTGACTTCAACAGCATCCCAGATATGCTCGATGGGATTCATGTCAGGGCTCCGGGCTGACCAGCTCAGTCGTTGGACCTCTCCTGCATGCTCCTCGAACCATTCGCGGACGACATTGGAGCGATGTGGTGGAGCATTGTCATCTTGAAAGACTGCTACGTCGTCAGGGTGTTGAAATGTCAAAAACAGGTGCAGATGGTCTCCGATGAGTTGACGATACCGTGGACCATTCAACGTTTGGTCCAGGATAACCAGAGGGCCCATTCCAAACCAGGAAAATGCACCCCAGACCATCACTGATGCCCCACCACCCTGCACCACCACCTGTTGGCATGCGGGATCCATCGTTTCGTGAGGTCTGCGCCACACACGGTGCCTCCCATCAGCGTGGTACAGTTGATATCATGACTCATCTGACCATATGACATTACGCCACTGTTGCAGAGTCCAGCCAAGATGGTTGGTGGCAAATGCACGCCGGAGTGTCCGATGACGCTGGGTAAGCATTGGCACCCGTGTAGGGCGACGGCTGCCAAACCCGAGGGCATGCAGATTCTGGCGGATTGTCCACCGAGAAACAATTCTAGTGCGGCCAGTATTGAACTGGTCTGTGATTTGCTGCATTGTTGCGCTCTTGTCTCTCTGAATCATTCGTCCCAGGTGTCGCCGGTCACGATCATTCAGGGCAGCTGGACGCCCGGTATGGTGCCTGTTGTGGACTGTGATGCATTCATCCAGCCATTCCCGATACACCCTGGAGACAGTTGAGCGGGGAAAGCCAAATTCCTGCACCACTGCCGAAATGGAACATCCCATGCGTCGGGCACCTACTATCATACCCCGTTCAAAAGACGTCAACTCGCGACGACGTGCCATTTCTGATTAATCACTTATCCAAGCTCTTCCCACAACGTCTAATGGTCCATTCCCAGAATCCGTTACCCCTGTGAATTCGTGAGCCGTTCCCATCAATCAATGTGCTTGCTATCCCATGAGTTTTGCTAACTCAGTGTACATAGCCTTGCACTTTCCGACGTTAAGGTTCAGCTTCCAGCAGTTAAACCAGTCTTTGAACATCTTCAAGGCGTGCTGCAGGCGAGTGATAACGTGAGCTGGCTTGTGTGCCTATGTCATAATGGCAGTATCGTCAGCATAGAAATAGAGTTTACAATTTTTGGGTTTCGGGAAATCATGTACAAAATAATTAAAGGGACAGGGCCTTGAGGGACACCGGCCTCTACAGCAAGGGGCGTGGATAGATTTTCTCCAACTTTAATTTTGTAGGACCTGTCGGTGATAAAGGATTTCATCATCAAAATCAAATCGGGAGGAAACCCGTCTCTAATCATCTTGTAGACAAGGTCCCCATGCCACACTTGGTAGATATGTTATGGCAAGTCCTTATCATATTGAACACGCATATACCTGTATATAGAGACAACGTTAAGGGGGGAGGGGAGGGGATATTGGAGGAAACTAATGGGAAGCCTGGAAATGAATTAGAAAACGTGGTGGGATAGACAAGAAAAAGGATCAATGATAAAACTGTACACATACAGAATCAAAATGACAAAATTACTGGAAAAAAAATGCTACAGTCGAACTTCGCATTTAAGAGCACTCCCATAAAAATAGAAAGAAATGGGATTCTGGTTTGTCGGGATAATAGCTGACGGGATTGTGACCTGTCGAGAATTCTGTTTTTCGGGATCGTGGCTTGCCGGCATCGTGGCTTGCCGGGTGGGTGTTGGGATTGTGGCTGTCGGGATTATGACCCTAACACCGAAAATTTTCATGTTTTAGCTTTAAAATAAATAATTAAGAACCAAATGATAATACAATATAGAAATGTTAGTTAACATTTTATTTATAAAATTATGTATTAAAATTTTATTTGTAAAATTATGTATTAAACTTTTATTTGTAAAATTATGTATTAAAATTTTATTTGTAAAATTATGTATTAAAAATATAAATTATGTATTATTAATGATACCCCCCCCCCCGCACTTCGATTTATTTTTCCAAAGAGGGCGAACGACACCACGCTTGTTGTCGCCTATTATGTAGTCGAAACACAAACAGTATGATTTGATAAAGAGTTTTATGATAATGTTTCGAAACAAAATGTCATAAAACACACTTTTAGGCTTCTCAGTAAGTAGCAGGGATCTCTTAAAGGCAATTTTATCTCTACCTTTTCCTCCAATCTCCACCTTTTTCACCTTTTCCTTGAAAGTAAGTTGTGCCCAGAAGGTAATGGATAGCGTTGGCTCTAAAAACTGCGAATTTTGTACACAAGTATACAAGGAGGTTACGAATTTCCATTATCTCCTGATCCTATTGTAATGCATTAGGGGACAGGATAAAGACTTTGACTGTTTATGCTGAAAATTTGGAATAATCACAGATTTTTTGGAGAAGTTTGATGACAGTGAAGTAAAATGTGCTAAGAATGTTACTTTGATGAATGTCCTCAAAACTCTAGGCAAATTTGCTAAAGAATTGCTGAAAAAAGTTTAAACAGAAATCCAGATCTCATTGCTGTGGGAGATCTTGTAAACTATGATAATTTGGAGTTCAGCACTAGTATCCTGTAGTATCCGTAGACATGGAATGTTCAGTTTATAAGAGCATTCTTGTCCCTAACCAGAGAGAGATTCTTTATCGAAAACATAGAAATGTGTAATATCATAAAATAGAACTCTTTCCTTTTTAATAAATAATGATTAACCATGATGTTTGTTTTTTTATACATCGTGTTTATTTCACTATTAAAAAAAAAGATGCTTTGGTTTGCCTCCTTATTATTAAGTACCAGAAGGTGCTTTATGCTATCAGTGTGGGGAAACGTGTCTACCTGTCCGTCTGTCTGTCCGTAACTCAAACTTCTCCGAGGTTATGAAAGATTTTCAAAATCTGTTTTCGTCAGTCGATAGATATGATTCATGGCACGAACCAGTTACAAATATTATCTAAATCGGTTCATTGGCACGTGCAGAAATGGTACCTCTCTTTTCCCGCCTAGCAATTTTCAATGGGAAGATATATTGAGTAATATATCAAACAAATCGTAATGTGGTTATTCATTATCATTTTCGTCAGTCGATGAACATGGTATATGGCACGAATCAACCACAAATATTATTTAAATCTGTTCAATTGCACGTGCACAAATGGTACCCTTACAACCCCACCTAGCAATTTTCAATGGGGAGATATATTAAGTAATATATCAAACAAATCGTAATGACGAGATAGAAGCGGATATAAATTACTATTTTCGCCAATTAATAAGTAAGGTTCCGGGAATGAACCATTTTGAAAATGGTTGAAATGGAAACAATGGCACGTACTCTAATGATAAGCTTATGACAACCTCAAAAATTTTCAATGATAAGATATGGCATATAATATATCAAACGACTTGGAATGATGTGTCATGAATGAATATAACGTAAAATTAATGATAGTCGAAATTGGTTCCAAGTAACCGGGTTTAATGGCACCATTATGGCTCATTTGAACTTTCAATGCTAAAATATAGCATGTAATATGTCAAACGACTTGGAAAGAGGTGTCATGAAGGAATATAACGTAAAATTAATGCTAGTCCAAATTGGTTTCAAGGAACCTGGTTTAGTGGAACTATTATGGTTCATTGGAACTTTCAATGCTAAAATATGGTATGTAATATATCGAAGAACTTGAAATGGTGTTAAATGAATGAATATAACGTATTATTAATGATAGTCGAGATTGGTTTCAAGGAACCTGGTTTAATGGAACCATTATGGTTCATTGGAATTTTCAATGCTAAAATATTGTATGTAATATATCAAACAACTTGAAATAATGTTTAATGAATGAATATAATGTAAAATTAATGATAACTCAAATTGGTTCAAAGGTACGTGGTTAATATATCATTATGGTCCATTAGAAACTTACAATATTAACTTAGGGCAGTTTAATGGTTCCGTGAATTGTTTAGTTTAACCTTTTGGTACTTGGTTATGTCATACCTTAATGGTTTATTTTTAATTAATATTTTTTCCAACTTTTCAGCCGTATTTTCCAACCTTTCCAAACCTTTATTAACAAAATATTTCCATCTTAAATTCGAGCCCTAAAGATAATTTCACTTACAACGTGAAAGGCAGGGCAAAAAAGGAGACGAAGAAAGAGGACTACTGCTGCTGACATTCTGAAGATGATGCGTAGAGTAGTCAAATCGACAAAGGTTAAAAACAGGTAAAAAAAAAAAAAATAATAATGGGTTCTCTGTAAAAACCTGATTATTAGAATTGAAGTTTTCTTTCAGAATCACTGTAGAAATCACCATAACATCACAGAAGCTTATAAAAAATAAAAAGGGATTAAAATAGGTAAAAAAAAATATTATAAATTGTTTTTTTGTATATAAACATTATTATTAGAATTGATGTTTTCTTTCAGAATCATATAGTGGTGAAACCTAAAACGATATAAGAAACCAAATAAAAAGTAAAAACAAATTTGGTTTTGTAAACTGTACAAAATGCATACCATAATTCTCTTAATGAAAATTCTAATAATGTTCCTGAATTTTATTGATTTAAAAAATTTTCTAATCATAGACAATTTTTTATGCTTTAAAAATTATCGTAAGTTTTCAATCAAAATTATTCTAAATTTTGTCTTAATTTTATTTTAATGGGAAACATTTTTTGATTAAAAGAACTACGTAATTATTAACAAAAGGTTTTCCCAATGTGGAGTAACCTTAAGAATTGAAAGTCTAAAGGCATGAAACTCTCGGATATTTTCGTGATTTGTTCTTTTGTCCTTTTAAATGAGATGTTCTTTTTTTCAGAAGACAGATTCGAAGTGTAAAGAAAAGGTTTACAATGAAGATACGCGATTTTTTGCATCCTGGGAACAAGTGTGTCTGTGCGAGTTCAGTGAATTGTTGTAAAAAAAATTTTTGTTTCATTATTTTTGTGAAATTTTGCATAAAAACATTTTCATATTCATTAATAAATTTTTCTAATGCATCAGATGGCAGGTATAAATGATGAAAATCATCTTCATTTGAATAAGCCTTGAAAAATGTCAAGTGCTGTTGCATGGATGTGATGTTCCTGGTTTGATTTTCTAGTGTGGTTATACAAACTTCACAATTGATATGCCATGCAAAAAGCTTCTTGAGCAAGTAGCCACTTATGATGTAAAAATCTGTGTTTAGTGTTACACAGGGTAGGGGACGTAAATTACATTTTTTTTTAGCAGAAGTTGTTAACAACCATTTAAAAAAATAATTCAGCATGGTAGAGAGAAATTAATGAAGATAGCATAAGTATGAAAAGGATACTTATATAAAGCAATGTATTAGCTTCAAAATTCCATAATACCAAAAAAATAATACATTTTACATTCTAATAAATTTTTCATTAAATTCATGTTAAGCAAGCGTAATTGTCCTAGCAGAGGACCCGGCGTTGCCCGGGATAATTACGCTTGTAGGTAAACAGAACAACCTCAAAAAGCTAAATTAAATCTCAAAATTGGATAAATAATAACTTAATCACTACAATATAGAGCGAAGGGACTATCCATTCTAAGAAAAATCCGAAAGACAGGAATTTACCTCTTCACTGAAAAAATCAATTTTTGGTGATATACGGGGACTTGATTTACCGAAAAAAATTTTGTTAAAGGCTAACAATGGATGGACCTCTCCAAGGATGCCTACTAGTCTAAATAATTTTTTACTCACGTAATCTTACTTTAGATGTACACTTGGTGTTGTTGCAATTTCTTTTCTTCTTTCGATGTCTTGAAGCAACAATTGGCCATTCATCACTTTGTGTAGTCTAGCGGTCGCCGATTCTTCTATTTACTTGCTTACCATTTGCTCAATACAGCACGGAGCTAAAGGAGTGCTTCCTCTATCGTCTTTCACTCTTTCTCAATAGTCTGCTAACTCATTATCTTCAGTTACTGATCATTTTTAAAGATTTTCAAGAAATTGTTAAGTTCTAAGAATTCTCTTTTCTAAGAAAAGCCATTCAGGAATTCTATGCATTGAATTCTATATTACACAAACTTTGCCTTGCATTGTTGGTCATGAGACATATATTGTTGATCCTTGCATAGTGTTGGTGCATTGCGTGTTGACACCATTGTTGATACCTATTGTTGCAAAAACTTTGTCTTGCATTGTTGGTCATGAGATATTTCTCATTAATATGCCCTGCCATAATCATGAATATCGATTTTTCATAATAATTATTATTTTTTCGAAAACTGATGTAGACAGTGACCTTCCCCATGCTTTGAAGGTCATGTATGCGAAATTTTATCAAGCTCGGAATAAAACTGTAGATTTGTATAAAACACAAACAAACAAAACCACAAACAAAACTCACAAACCCACAAAGAAACAAACATCCTTCTTTATATATATATATATATAGATTAAAAACTTTCTTTATGCAAAAAATGTTTACTACTTAATTATTTATGAGTATATGAATTATTAATCTCATGTCTGTTCTTTTTTCTGTCGATCTCAGGGATCCTGTACTTGCTGTACTAATGTAAACATTCTGAACTTATTAAATTTGCAGGGAAAATACGCATTGGAATCTCTCTTGAGAAAATCTTAGATTATGTTTCCAACAGAGTAAACTGCCTAATTGAAGTGGAACAGAAGCTGCCAAATTGCTTTCATTTTCTTTTCTCTTGGGAAACGATGAAAACGAACTGAATTATTATTAGCTTTGCTAGAGTATCCGGGCACAGAACAGTAATTTACCATATTTCTTTCAATGGAATAAAAACTTCATGAACTATCACGTTCCTGCGAAAGATTCTATCCCTAAACATCCGTCATTTGTCAACGTATTCACTTATGACTCGTCAGTACAAATCGATTGATATATTACATGCCCTAAGTTCATATTCTTAACATCAATGTAAGTTCTACGCGTCCAAAAAATATGCGCCTTTATTCTCTATGTAAGTGGCCACACAGAACTGCGGACGCTACGGACTCGACGTTCTGGACGTTTTATTTGCGCAAATATTATCTGGACGTCCAAAACGTGCGTCGTGGACGGGCATGCGCAGTAGACTAGCAATATTGATTTGTTCATCGCGTGCAACTAAAACTATGGCCAAACCAAGCCGATGCGACGGATTGGCTCCGATTTGTTTACAACTTTGTTTGTTTCATTGCTTATTTGAAGATTTACGTAAAGAGAAGAAAAATTTAAATTTACAAGAAATAATGTTTATTACAATTATAATGAATTGATATAATTATAAATATTGTAATTATTGTAAATAGTTATAAATATTACGATATAATTATAATTATGCAATATGTGTTTTATTCACTTTTTTTTCGGAACGATATGGACAGAGGCTTTACAATGCCAAATATTATGATAAAGGAATAAGTTGTTTTGATTTTTGTTCCAGCCTTAATAATTATAATTGGAATAAACAGTCTTTCTTTACCTAAGTCTTCATATAAGAAATGAAATAAACAGATTTGTATACAAATCGGAGCGAACACAGCATCCGTCGCGCTCTGTGTGGCCGCAGCTTTAAATTCATCTATTTTCACGTTATCGTATAAATGACGGCCGGCCGGTTAAATAAAGGTACCAAATAAGCTTGTATATCTTTATATATATATAGCGCACTCTCCGTCTGTTTGTTTGTTTGTTTGATTGTTTGTTACTCCATAACTTCTGAACCGGGCAACCCCCGAAGCTGAAATTTTGCACAGAGGACCGCGAAGACCCGGGGAGAGTCTTAGGCTAGGTCCCGTTCATGTCCGATCTTCCGTTGGCCTCCTACGCTCTTCTAATCGATAATCAAATGGCAACAATATCGAAAAAATAGGAGATATCTGACCAACAATATGCACGGACCAACAAAGCAAGGGAAAGTTTGGGCCAACAATCGGCAAGTTGTTTTCTAATCAACAATTGGCTGTTTGTGTTTTAAAACAAGGGGTAATATTAAATGCTCGCTTTAAGGAGGCTTTAAGTTTTAAGGGGATTAATGATAAGGACGGCTCAAGTTAGGCGGATGGCCCAAGCGGTACAAATTTTGGGGCCCTTAAGCTCAAGTTAGGAGCCTCAATTTTGGAGCCCTCAAAATTTACTGCCATTTGATTTGAATAATTAAAGCTTCCTTCCATAAAATAAATTAACTTACTTTCAATTACTTCATTAATTACCTGTTAAACGATAATTTTGTCTATTTTTTATAACATTCGGGGTCGTATGGTCTATTTTTTATAACATTCGCATCCCTGGACCCCATGCGGCCGCTTAGTCCGCCTACCGTTAAACCCGCCACTGTCTATATCTATAACATCGGTTGTCTGTTTGTGATTGTAAATGAGAAATAGTGGAAAGGCGGAAGAGAAAGCAGTCCCTTTCGGCGCTGTATCCGTTTCGCCCACGCACTGTTTTGCTTCAAGTGATGAATGCCCAAGATTGGCTTCAAGATATCGAGAGCAAAGTGCGAATGCAACAATAGATTATCAATCAGTGAATAACCCACCTCAGATTGTTGGAATTGCAGAGCACAAACACAAACGATGGAAAAATGGAATTAGATAAGTCTAATCAATAATATTATCAGAAAATGGAAAATTAATCAAATATTATTTATTAGAAACAAACGATCATGTACATTCATGAAGAAAAAAAACGAAGCCCCATAGAAGGAACTGAAGCCGGCTATCGAGCACCAGATGAAGAGGAGTCGGCCACGATTCCGCGTAGTTTTCGAAATCGTTCGAATTTTTACCAAGCGGCCAACAACCGGGCTAATGTAGTTGCATCGGAGTAGATGAATTAAATCAAAACTCTCCTTGCATGCAAGATAGCCATTGCTCTAAAAGCTATCCTAGCACTCTGGTAGAACAAAGTATAACGGGTGAATATGGGTATCCATTGTATGGTCGAAGTTCACCACATTAGGGCGAGTTTACATCTAAAGTATGATTAGCTTGCCAAGAAATTATTTAGGCTAGGAACGTCATTCGCGTGGAATTTTGGAATTGTTGAATATTTAGATGAACAAATGATTTTTTAAACTCAATTTTTTATGATTTCATATTCTATATCGGTTATTAGCAAGTTTGGAATGAGTCCATCTGCAGTAATGAACGATGCTTTTGTTTTAAATAAGGGCATTTACCATTACATAACCAAATTATAATATCTTCTCTTCCCATGAGCCGACTGTGTTAAAACAAAGCCTACATGTTGCCACAAGCTCTTCCAAACTCAAGTATGTGGCGAGCGAAATAGGAGACTACAACCACAGCCAGCGCTGAAGAAACGTCAGATCAAAGTATTATTTTTTTTTCATTCTATTCCTTCCTCTTTCGAAACCACATGCATGATTCTATACATATGTAGAAGTCGGATAGAATCTCAGATTTAAGAAAATACAGAAAAATCTCATTCTCTTCCTTCCTTTTAATCTGTGGTAGAACTGTTGGAAGGCCATAGTTAGAGAGCGCCATGTATTGGGAGCATTTTAAAAGAATTCTTTTTGGTTTTTCAATATGATTTTTACTGTATTAATTCTAACCTTTTTTCATGTGTTCATTTTCACTGTATATTCACGTTCAGATATTGCAAAATTTCATCAAAAGGGAGTCTGAGCAACGCCGGGTATATCAGCTAGTTCTTACATATAGCTTTAGTTAACGCTCGTAATAAGGGGTTATTGAAGTACTTTTTGGGGGTCATTTTCGCGGACGTCGCATTTCGAAAAGAATATCATATTCGTTCTTGTGCTCGTGATTCCCGTTCGAATGATATTAGTCTCAATAGTCACGTGAATTGGAGTTGGGGTCTCAATAGTCACGTGACTGTTACAGCGATTTCAGTGACAAACTAATCAGGTGAGTTCAGGAAGGATCTTTAACGTGCGAAAACAGAATTTGAAAAAGTATTCTAGAGTAATCGTCGGTGAAATTCATGAACGTTTGGCAAAAGTGTGCACGAAACTGTAAATCCACCCATTTGGGTGACTTTCGGTGAAATTCATGAACGTTTGCCAAAAGTGTGCACCAAACTGTAATCCACCCATTTGGGTGACTTTCGATGAAAGTCACTATGACCGACAGACAGATGGACAGACAGACACATAGAGCGAAACCAATATGTGCTTAGTTTTTTGTAAGACACTCAGCTGTAGTTTTTTGTAACATTCACATAAAATGGAACTGTCAGCATTAATTTAAAACACCTGGATTTGCATATTTGCATATTATTGCATTCCTATTTTCTTTTCAATTTGTTTATTTCAGGAATTCTGCCAACATTTCAATGAAGATATCATTCAGATTATATTGATACACAAGCAGATAAGTTTAAGCTTAGAAAATTGAAAATTTAAAGTGTCTGCATTAATTTGAAACAGACCTTAATAGACATCTGAGCGCTTAACGGCCACTTTTGCTTGGTCTCATGAGTGGTCGTTATATATATCGTACTTTTTAAGCCTTTATTACTTTATTACTTTTAAGCATTTTTATTTTTATAATGTCACAATATTCATAGTTTCTAGCATTATGGTTTACCCTATCGGGCTTTATGTTGAATTTGGCTTACCCCATTATGTATTTTCTTTTTTCTTTTTTAGATTCATTTTCATGTTTATACTTTATCAATAAATAATGTCCTCTTCTGCTATATTTCGATTATCTGCAATAAAAGATTTTAGAAATGAATTAATCAGAATTAAAAAAACTTATGATAGATTTGCGATAACATTTGGTAATTAAAATACACACACTGACCAAATAACTAGAAACCCGTGATAAAGTATTATATTGATATGTAAACTGGGGTCACAGGTCAGAAACGATTGTGATATGCAAATGAATGCAATCATGTGAGGTACATGCTCATTCCAAACTGCAGGTACAGGTTAGGAACAAGCTGCAGCTACTCAAGTTGAGCAAAATTGGGAAAACAGCAGACCTGTCTGAGTTCCAAAAAGGAGTTATTGTGGGAGAACCGTCTAGCTGGTGGCTACGATTTCCAGGACAGTACAACTGACCGGTATTTCAAAAGGTCAGGTCTCCAAGGTGTCCAATGCGTGAAAACGGAATCCACAAGAATTGTCGAAACGGCAGAATTGTGGATCAAAAGCAATCAACACAGACAGGGACCGACGTCGTCTGAGACGGATTGTGCGGCAAAACCGAATTTCTACTGTGGAGCAACTGACGGCAGACTTCAATGAAGGATCATCGCAACCCATCTCCTCCAGAACAACGCACCGAGAGTTGAAGCGAATAGGGATGGGAAGTCGCATGCCAGAGAGGAAGCCCCTGGTGTCAGCAACAAACCGGGAAGTTCGCCAGCAGTGGTGTAAAGAACGGTGTGACTGGACAGTAGACGACTGGAAAAAAGTGATGTGGTCGGACGAGTCACGTTCCCCTCTTTTTTGCACCGATGGCCGGCAGAGAATTTGGCGGCAGCCCCATGAAGCGATGGACCCCTCATGTGTTGTGAACACAGTTCAAGCTGCAGGAGGAGGTGTCATGGTATGGGCCATGTTTTGTTGAATGGCAAGGGTCCCCTGATATTCCTTGACAGTCGGGTGAAAGCCAAAGACTACCTTAACATTGTTGCAGATCAAGTCCATCCTGCAATGGTGCATTTGTACCCAAATGGTGACGGGTTCTTTATGGAAGACAATGCTACTGTCCATCGAGTAAGAATTGTTCAGGAGTGGTTTTCTGAACATGACACAGAGTTGCAACATCTGCCGTGGCCAGCGCAAACTCCGGATCTGAATCCGATCGAGAATGTTTGGGACATGTTGGAAAGAGACATTCGTCGAAGGCATCCACTTCCATCTATTCCGCTGGACCTGAAGGTCTCTCTGACGAATGCACGGTCAGCGATTACCTTACCTGCATTGCAACAACTTGTGGAGTCCATGCAAACCGCGTATGTTCTGTAATTACAGCCAAGGAGGGTCAATACCATATTGAACGAAGCCTTCTAATTCATTGGCTGGTGTGTGTATATTTAATGTCAGCCGTGTTCACATATTTCATATCAGCACGCGCCCCACGTAACAGTTTACGATAAGCGTGCAAAAAAGTTCATTTTAAGTCGTGCGCCTATATTAAGCGTACATCTACTTTCAGTCAAATAAATACTGGGAAGTTTTCAATAGAATACAAAATATTGAGTTAAAAATACAAAATTATTCTTTCGCCTTCAAAATAGGCCTCATATCGTGCGATACACAAGCGTTACTGTCTAATCTACTCCTCGAAACATTTCGTATAGGCAATTTTTATTATGACTTCAGCACCTTCTGGGAATCGATGATAGTTGTTGAGGTTTTTGTGAAAAATTCACGTGCTATCGACGATGTGTGAGACGGCGCATTATCTGGTGCAAAATTGAAGAACTGTTCTATCACAAATCTGGCCTGTTCCTACGCTTCAGCACAAAAAATTTCGGCGGCAATACAAAATTTGAGACAACACAAAATATTACAGCAAAAAATATTTTCGGACCTTGCTGATATTTGTATTAATATTTGAGTCAATGTATATTACGCCTATAGTACGGCTATATTAGAAAATTAATGGGAAAAATAAAGTAACTTGAATCTGACAAAACACAAAACAGATATGTATCGTAAGAAAAATTGTTTCAGTGACTAAACAAATCGTTTACTGAAATTTTTGTAAAACTGAAAGGTATTCTGGATGGCAACACAAAAAAGAAATTTTTTTTTGAGATTTTAAAATTGGCAAAATGAAAAAAAAATGTCCAGTTACTTAAGAAGGCAATATCCAGTGGCAACAGATAATATTATTATTAAGAAGCGAAGATAATATGCGAAGATAATAAGCGAAGATAATAAGCGAAGAACATAATACCGTAATTAATAGTTCAATAGCTTTGATTTACGTGTGTTCACTTAATTTGATCGGATTTTACAGTTTCGCGACAATTTATTGAAAACGAGCATTTTTTTTAAAATTTTAAAAACTGGTTAAAATTTAATTATTTGATGTTTCTCAATTAGAACTTTTTTGACAATTTTATATGAACAGATGGCCAAGACGACAAGTGAAAGGATTTTTTTACCTTTCTTTCTCCTCAGAAGACCTCTTGACATGTGCCTAGCGACTTTTCTTTTGATAGCGATGGAAGGCGTTGAAATGAGAGACGAGAGAGTGTATGAAGGAATGGGATGGAGGGTTGAAATGGAAGGGAGAGGGCAACGACAGAGTGGTAAAGGGAAGTAGGGAGGGAAATAGGCCGGTTGCAGGTCGTTGCGTCAGGCGGAGACAGATTAGATTTTGAAAGCGGAGAGGGAGATCCTATTATGAGACGCATAAAGTCAGACTTTGATGAGAGAGAGAGAGAGACTTCCATCCGACATCTTCAATCCCTTTAGTCGTGGACGGTTTTCCACATTTCTTTTCTCATGAGGATCACGAATCTGAACGGTGGAGTTTAAAAATCGGAATAGTGGAATTGCAGCGATCGAAAACGATGGTGTATTGGCTAGGGCACGTGGCACACGGGAATTCCTATTGCAGACCCTTCTCTGTCGTCTGTTTACTCTCACACCTTTCAATTTTATCTCTTTCCCTTTAGAGTACTAACACAAAATAAACATTAAATGTTTTGATGATTTATACTATTGAAATAGTCCAGAAATAAAAAGCGAATCTTTTAAGTAGCTAAACGATGCCAAGCAATATTGATAGATTTATAAATTTATTTTATTACACAAGAATATTGTGGATATTATCGTAAAGTATTTGTACATCAAGACATGGGCAAATTTAATAAAAATTATGTAAACTATCACTATAGTTTCGTTGCCTGCAATACTTAATTTATATATTCAAAAATGTTTGTTCAAAGATTTGGTTAGGAAAAATCTCTAAGTTTTCTTTTTTAGCACATCTTTCTTCTATATACAGGGTGTAAATTTTAAGTTGACAAAGCAGAATAACTCGAAAAATAAGCTTCACACGAAAAAATGCGTAGAATCCAAAGTTGATTATTTTCGAGGGGGCATCTGCTGGTGCTAAAATTAGCCCACCCCCCCCGGCCCCTGGGGGTGGGGCGGGGGGCAACTTTAAAATTTCAAATGGGAACCCCTATTTTTTATTGCAGATTCAGGTCCTACATAAAAAACTACGTACATTTTGTCTGAAACATTTTTTTTATTTTTGGTAGATGGCGCTGTAATTCAAGAAAATCCATTTTCTCATTTTTGCGTGGAAATAACTAATTTATTATTCATTTCGATTCCTACATTGTTTTAACTACAATGTAATTTGAAGACATTTCGTCAACAAACAAATAACGTAAACATTGGCATTTTTTTCAGAATGTTTACATTTTAAATTCTGATCTTTAGAAGAAAAGATTGTAATTTTTCAACTGTTTTTGTGAGTGTACAACGCCGTATTGCTTTTGAATTTACATTATGAATTATCTTTCTGTGGAAGAAAAAATTGAGATGGTGTACATTTATGGAGAAAGTGGGAGAAATTTTGATAATGCAGTCGCGCTTTATGCTCAGCGTTTTCCTGGCCAAACGCGATCACGGTCTTCTTTTGTTCGAGTTATTAAACAATTTACTGCGGAAGGTAGTGTGAACCAGAAAAAAAGAACCCGTGCAGCTACTGTTTGTGGAGAAAACAATCAAGTGTCAGTCCTAGCTGCTGTGGCTCATAATCCACATGCGAGCACAAGAGAAATATCAAGGCAATCAGGAATTTCACATATGAGTGTTTGGAAAATGCTGAAGCTCCACAAATTTCATCCATATCATGTATCTATGCATCAGGAACTACATGGCAATGACCACCAAAACCGTCTAACGTTTTGTCACTGGGCACTTCAGCAGATGCAAACAAACCAACATTTTTTTGCACGAGTTCTTTTCTCCGATGAGTCAACATTCACAAACCACGGGGAAGTTAATCGACATAACATGCATTACTGGAGTGAACAGAACCCACACTGGATTCGAGAAGTCAACCATCAGCGACCTTGGTCAATTAATGTTTGGTGTGGGATAATTGGCGATAAACTTATCGGTCCATATTTTATAGACGGTAATTTGAATGGCAACAAATATCGTAACCTACTTGAAAATGAACTACCAGATCTACTTGAAGACCTGAGTATTGAACTTCGACAACACATGTGGTTTCAACATGATGGTTGTCCAGCGCATTATTCATTAGTAGCGCGCGAAGTACTACATCGACTTTACCATGGTCGCTGGATCGGCAGGGAAGGTCCTGTGAATTGGCCAGCCAGATCGCCTGACCTTACATCGCCAGATTTTTTCTTATGGGGTTACCTCAAAGATATCGTTTATAAGGAAACGCCAACCACTCGCGAAAACATGATTCAAAGAATAAGAGATGCTTGCGCTGCAATTACACCAGACATGTTATCAAGATGTGTTCAGGAATTTACAAAACGAGTCAATAAATGCATCGAAGTTGGAGGTCATCAATTTGAACATTTAATTTCATAAAACGGCGAGATGCAAGGGATTTAAGGACAACAAGCAGGCCGAAAGTGAGAGGCGAGGGGACTCACTGGAAATACAAGCACCCCGAAATTCATTTACTTGCAAGTATTTGCAAATAAGAAAAAATAAAACGAAAACAATCGGTCCTTTTAAGGACCACCAAATCTTAAACGGGAATAACTTCATCTTTACACAGTCTTTTACTTTTTTACTCTGTTAGTTAATGAGTTCACTCGTTAGTACGTAGGATGTTCGGTTAGTTAGTTAGCTAATCAGTTGATTTGTTTGATAATTATAAAGTTGTGTGGCCTCATGACCACGAAACAAAACAAAATTATCCTAATCCGCGGCAAAAAATAATAAAATAATAACTTTGCGGCAAAATTTACGAAGTAAATAAGTATTTTTTATTTCTCCGTAACCATTTCCACGCAAAAATGAGAAAATGGATTTTCTTGAATTACAGCGCCATCTACCAAAAATAAAAAAAAATGTTTCAGACAAAATGTACGTAGTTTTTTATGTAGGACCTGAATCTGCAATAAAAAATAGGGGTTCCCATTTGAAATTTTAAAGTTGCCCCCCGCCCCACCCCCAGGGGCCGGGGGGGGGGTGGGCTAATTTTAGCACCAGCAGATGCCCCCTCGAAAATAATCAACTTTGGATTATACGCATTTTTTCGTGTGAAGCTTATTTTTCGAGTTATTCTGCTTTGTCAACTTAAAATTTACACCCTGTATATAAAGAAGGATGTTTGTGGGTCTGTGCGTCTGTGGGTCTGTGGGTCTGTTTTTTATACAAATCTACAGTTTTATTCCGATCTTGATAAAATTTCGCATACATGACCTTCAAAGCATGAGGAAGGTCACTGTCTACCTCAGATTTCGGAAAAATAATAAATATCGATAAAAAATCGATATTCATGGTTATAGCAAGGCATATTAATGAGAAATATCTCATGACCAACAATGCAAGGCAAAGTTTGTACAACGATAGGTATCAACAATGGTATCAACATGCAATTCACAAACGCTCTGCATGGACCAACAATCAGTATCTCATGACTAACAATGAAAGGAAAAGTTTGTGCAAGTGTAATTATCCCGGGCAACGCCGGGTAACTCTTCTCTAGTTTTCTATATATAGAAATGTGCTTATGTGACCGGTTTGTCCAGCTATCCGTCCGTCCGTCCGTTCGTCTGTAGACAATCCCACAATTCATTGCGTTGCAATAGAAAGGGTACATGTATTGAATTGCTGGAAGACACGAATTATCCTCGCATTCGGGAAAACGCGTGTTGAGAACATACATGGGTTCGGCTCTGCGCGTGCTCTAAACGTTAATTAGATGGTGCGCGTGCAGGATGCACGTGTTTGACGATTATTGAAAGGGCAGTTCGGTCTCTAAATCAAGATAATTTTTTTATTCCTAGGGAGCTTAGTATTTATTACGATAACTTGAAAACGAATTAACTTTTTCAAAGTCTGGTTCACCAATCCATTAATATGGGACAGAGCACGAATAAGTACGAACGTGAGATAGCCGGAATAAGTACGTACTATAATGGCACGTGCTTTAATGGTACCATTATGATACCCCATTAAAAACTTCCTATAACCAGATATGGCATGTAATATATCGAACAAATCGTCACAACATATCATGAACGAATATATAAGAGTAACTAGTGATAGCAGGTATTGGTCTAATGGCATGTGTACGTGCAAGGATGTCTCATGAATGAATATAACGCATAAATGATGTTGGTGTGAAATGTTTCGTAGTACGTGTTTTCATGGTACCAAATGGAACTTTCAATGCTAAGATATGGCATGTAATATATCAAACAACTCGTAACAACGTGCCATGGGTGAATATAACGAGTAGATAATGATAATGGTTATTGGTTTAGTAGCACGTGCTCTAAAGGTACCATGTGGTATCATATGGTACCTTTGGAACTTTCAATGCTAAGATATGGCATGTAATATATCAAACTACTCGTAAGAACGTGCCATGAGTGAATATAACGAGTAAATAATGATAATGGTTATTGGCTTAGTAGCACGTGCCTTAATGGTGCCATATGAAACCATATGGTACCATTGGAACTTTCAATGCTAAGATGTGGCATGTAATATAACAAACATCTCATAACAACGTGCTATGAGTGAATATAACGAGTAAATAATGATAATGGTTATTGTTTAGTAGCACGTGCCCTAATGGTGCCATATGATACTATATGGTACCATTGGAACTTTCAATGCTAAGATATGGCCTGTAATATATCAAACAACTCGTAACAACATGCCATGAGTGTATATAACGAGAAAATAATGATAGTGGGAATTGGTTTTGTTGCATGTGCTCTAATGGTACTTAGAACTTTCAACTAAGATATGGCGTGTAATATATCAACCAACCCATTACGAGTTGTTAGATCTATTGTTATCCATATCTTATTTGTATCAAGAACATAATGCTGTTAGGCTTAATGTTATCTAAAACTCACTACTGTTATACATATTGTTAATTAATAGTTAATCGCTTGCTTCAACAGTAGACGATAACGTTTAAACTAGTGTCAAGATCCGGATATCCGGATCTTTTTTTCGGACCTAGGTCCGAGATCCGAGATCCGGATCTTGGTCAGAAATCCGAGATCCGGATCTTGGATCCGAGATCTGAGATCCGGATCTTGGGTCCGAGATCTGAGATCCGGA
>JAHWFO010100764.1:263025-297134 GCA_023313115.1 Rhysida immarginata
ATCTGAGATCCGGATCTTGGGTCCGAGATCTGAGATCCGGATCTTGGATCCGAGATCCGAAATTCGGATCCTATATCAGGAAATTGTGTATATGCAAGCTTTTTCTGAAAGCAGTTTATAAATGCTTTTATTAAGTGATAGCCTAGTCCTCTTAAGTCCTAATTAGTCTTAATACGCATCCAGCGAAAGGATCCGAAATCCGGATCCGAGATCCGAGATCCGAGATCCGAGATCCGGATCCGATATCCGAGATCCGAAATCCGAAATCCGAAATCCGGATCCGAGATCCGAGATCCGGATCCGGATCCGGATATTTCTAGATCCGAATCCGGATATTTTCAGATCCGGATCAGAGATCCGGATCCAACGGACATCACTAGTTTAAACACTTTAGTAATTTAATATGAAAAAATAATAGATGCTTACATACAACGCTTTAGCAATTGAGGCTCACTTCCTTGAACATTATGTGGGAATTACAAATTAAAGAACTTTTATTTTTTTAAATGTATGAGGAATAACTCCCTCTCCATTTATCTTTCAGTTCTTCAAGTTTATTCGTTTAAATTCTCTCTATACATTAGCTTACTTAAATAGTAATTTACAATTTAGTTTTCATATTTATTTACTTTCTCTTAAGTGTTTTAAAATGTTGATTAATTCAATATATCTATGTACGATGCTATAACATGAAAATGTGCTCCCTTTATCCGCTGTGGCGGTAAAATCATTCTTGTTTTTTAATGATTCTATATTTAACACCGCGTAGAAAAAACTTCCGTGGAAGAAATTAATTTTTTGGGGGATCCCGTATACTTTTTTTCCCACATTTACTTATCGCTCCCTTATTTCTGCGGTATGCTCCATTATAAAGAAATCATGCAGGGATTCCTCTCAAACGCGGCCCATAAATCTCATGTTGCTTTCGCGGCTGGAAACTTTATTCATCGTTAATGGAGATTAGATTAGAGGAAAATATAGAATTTTCGGCATCTTTTAGATTAAGTTTGGACACCAATCTATTAACCATGTTTAAAAAATTCTGTTTTTTCGTTAAGCACCAATTATCTAGCATTTGACATGATCTTAGTTGAATTTTAGAATTTTTTCCAAGCGTGATATCTTTCCCGGTTCAAATCCGCCTTGAAGGGTTTTAATTATATTTATCGTTTTTGTAATTTTATTATCACCAACAAATTATAATGACGTTAGATGATAATTTTCTCCTTTTAAGATTAGCTTTAAGAATTTTTTCAACACTTTTTTAAGCACAATTTTTAAAGTTTTTCCAACCTATTCCCCTACTAAGCACAAATGATCTCAACATTATGCAATGCCATCAAACTGAAGTCGTCATTGATATCAGTCATTTCATTGAGGGACAAGTGGCTGTCAGGATTTTAACCTATACCATTGTAGAGCATATTTTTTGCCCTTCGTTTGTAGGTGGAATTGAGTAAATTTTATATGGTTTATTCATATACGATTTTAGTTTTTCTCTATTATGTACATTTTCCTCAATTTCAATTTTATTCTTTGTTATGGAAATAAATCATCATTCACATCTATCGAGACTACTGAGATCCAAAAAACCGGATTGCGCAAAACAGGTGTTAAAAAGTTATAGATTCTTGTATCATATTTATGCTATAACAGACACCCTGAAATTTAATGCAGAAGGTTTTCAAAGTGATTTCCATCTGCTGCAGCCAGTGTGTAGAGCCTTGAACTGAATTCCGTGGTGCCCGTATCTGAAGAACAGCATTTTCAACTGCAAGAATCTCTCTGGAAATTGCAGTACGAAGATCCTTGAGTGTTGCAGGTGCATCTTTGAAGACTCTGTCCTTCAGATAGCCCCATAAGAAATAGCCCCATGGAACAAAATTACTTGCAGCATTTTCGTAAAATTTCTTTACGATAAACACACATTGTTCCAACGTTAGTTCTTCCATTCTGAAATGTAATGAGAGACATCAGTGAGTGAGCTATAGAATGTTCAGAATTGCAGTAGAACAGTATCACGAGGAAAATCATTTACGGCGTACGATTAAACTACAGTAGATAAAAACTCTCTAACACCTTTTTTGCGCCACTTAGTATATATTGAAATTTTAGTGAACCTTGTGCCACTCTTGAGTCACAAAACTTTCCATATGGAAGTTTCTTTATTTGATGTTGTTGGTTGGTTTGGTTTGTTTGGTATTAACGTCCTTTTCGACTGCCATGGTCATTTCAGGACGGCGTATAGGGGCCACAAATAACACCAGTTTTAAAGTAAAATAAAAATAAAAACACCTTATTAGTTTTAATTCCACTTGTCCACAAGAAAATATATTCTTCAAACATGTATACATTTCACTCAACAAATGACCTTCTTCAGTATGAAACAATATCCAACGTTTACAGATGTATATTTATATACACCTAAAGGGCCATCAGAGGGCGAGAAATCATCTTATCTTATAAGAGCGGGTAGGTTAATCAAAGGAAAAACAGAGATAACCTAGGCACTTATTCCAACGAGGGAATTTTGCGCTAAGACCCAAAAATCTAGGAGAACCTACAGGAAGCCAGACTCGATAAGAAAGCGAGTCAGGCTACCTACTGGTTCCTGGTGAATGTCCTCAAGAAAAGTGTAATTTATGGTGAGGTGACGAAAATGTGCCAAAGCGACACATTCAAAAAGAATATAATGGTCAGTTTCATATTCTGCCAAATTACACCTTAAACATAGTGGTTTCTCCTGGAGGATCCCATTTCTATGTAAATGTTTTCGTTGTAAATCATGACCTGTAAGAAAGCCCATGATAACCCGTAATTTATTCCTACTAAGCTGCAGACTATGAGTAGGTTTCTTAATCATGAGTCTAACGTGTCTTTGATCGGTGGTCTGTTCCCATCATTTTATCATCGCTTGATAAGAGATGTTATTAATTTCACAGATTGCGGTTTGTTTGGAAAATACCGCAAAAAGATTCCGGGCCACAGGGTGCCAACTTGGCACCTTGTTTTGCTAAGGTATCTGCGACCTCATTTTCAACTATACCTTTATGTCCAGGGACTGATAATAACGTAACGCTATTTTGGAGAGCCAAGACCTGTAGGAGTTGACGACATTCCAAGGTAATTTTAGAACTTATCTTGGAAGATTTAATGGCCTTGAGGGCCACCTGACTGTCAATGAGTATGAAGATTTATCTACGATCGTAGAGTTTATCTATACATACCTGTCAACAGTAAATAATAGCTAACATCTCTGCCTGGAAGACTGTGACCCACCGACCAAGTCGACGAGAGCGAAGGGTTTTGGGTACACCACAGTAAACATCCAGGCCAGAGTAACCATGACGTCCGGAGCCATCCGTTTACCAAATGATCGCACCCTTAGGAAAATGCCAACTCCCCCCTCGCTGCTCTCCCATGGGGTCTATGATGACCTCACTCGAGAGCTCAGGGAAGGTACGAGTTTCCGCAATATCGGAGGTCATTTGCAAAATACTGCTGATCATAATCCGGCTAATGATGGTATGAGATTTCTCCCCAGGGAAGTCTACCCATAGCCCTTGATGACCCAGACGATAAGAACTTCTCTAGCAATTCCATGGCCTTGGTTGGAGTAGTTGAGACGGCGCCCGTGATATCCAAGCAGGCCAACCTTTGAAGGGAGGCTAGCTTGGCCTTAACAGTAGACTGCTCAATCTTACGCCACCAAACCAGAGAACAATATGTTATGATAGGTCTAATGGCTGTTACATACAGCCAGTGTGTCTTTTTGGGGTAAGACCCCAACATTTGCCTAGGACGGAAAGATTTGCCCAAGTTCCATAGCAGGGGGGAAAGAATATCACCCTGCGGACAACCCCTGGAGGGTCGGATCTCTCTTTTCTCCCTCAAAAAACGGGACACAATAATTCTGTCCACCAAAAGGGTTTGAATCCATTTACGGAGCAGTGGAACAATTTCTTTAGAACATAAAGCATTGGCAATTGAAACATAAGAGGTGTTATCGAAAGCTCCCTCGATATCGAGAAAAGCTGCAAGAGCCAATTCCCTATACTCAAGGGTACTCTCGATTTTAACCACTAATTGGTGCAAGTCAACCTGTGTAGATTTGCCCGGTTGATAACATGAAACGGACACTGCATCCCAATAGTTTCTCTAATCTGCCTATCAATAATCTTTTGAAAACATTTAAGTATGAAAGAAGATAAACTAATCCGTCGAAAACTTTTGGCCAAGTCATAGCGGTCCTTACCAGGTTTCGGAATAAAGACCACTTTGACCAACCTCCACAGATTAGGAATATAACCTAGAGCTAAACTGGCCTTAAAGATAACACATAGGATCGGTGAGATCACATCCGATACTTGCTGAAGCAAGATTGGCTAATCTCATCCGGTTCAGGAGACTTGTATGGTTCAAAAGATTTAATTGTCCATACAACTTTATTGCGTGTAATCACTTCCTTGGCCATAGCCCAGCTATCCCTGGAGATGTTGCTGGAAGAATCCAGACAATTAATATCCAAGGGTTCGCAGGGCATGGCACTTGGGAAGTGAGTTGTCATAAGAGTCTCAAGGACTTCTTTAGCATCCTTGGTAAATTTACCATCCGTTTCTTGGAGAGTACCAACAAAAATTGGATTATCTCTCTTTAAAAATTTGTTGAGTCTAGCTCTTTCTTCAGTCTTTTGGACTGATTCACAGAACTTCCTCCACGAAATACGTTTAGTCGTTCTAAAGACTATTATACTCAGCGAGGGCAAGCTTATAGTTATGCCAATCTTTGGTCTATTTAGCTTTTCTAAAAAGCTTCCTAACAGCTCGTCTACACTGAGAAAGATCCTGATTCCACTAAACGCGGCAGAGTCTATTTCTCTTTCTCAGCAGGGACAATTTTCGCGATGCGACTCAACCAGGGCCTGTTGAAATCCATTCACCACAGTTCCAGGTCAGTCGTATCACGAATTTTGGTCGGAAGACCGGGGATCGCTGAACGAACGTCCTCACGAAATTGAGACCAATTCGTCCGCTTAGAATCCCTAAAGGTCCTATCCCAGTCCTCATCCGCTAAAAGAGAAAAACGTATATGTTGGTGATCAGCAGAAAGATGGCTTCTCATCAACGTACCATTTTTTTTATCCATTTGCTCATATTGGAAGGATCAGTAGTGATATCGATTACCTCCTTTCTAACAGATGTGATGAAGATTGGTTTATTACCTAGATTAAAAATTTCTATAGTTATTTCTTATGATGAAGTCAAATAAAAACTTACCTCTCAAATTAGTGTTGGAACTCCCCCACGTAATGTGGTGAGCATTTGCATCGCAGCCAAAAATGATTTCCACATTATGGCTGATTGAAGTTTCCCATATTCTTCTAAAATCGTCGTTTATGGGTGTAGTCTCTTCAAATGGAAGGTAACCTTAGACAAAAATAATGTCTTGGTTTCTCCATTCAATTTGAAGGGTGAGTTTTGCTACGGCCAAGTACCTGGAACACAGTTGATACATAGGCAGAGCATTAATATTATTTTTTATCAGTAAACAAGCTCGGGGAGATGAGCATGGAAAATCATAAATCAGCTTACCTCCACAGTTGCTCAAACCTCTAATTTTACCTTTAGAAACCCAAGGTTCTTGAATTAGAGCAATGTGGATGTCCTCGGCCAGAAAAGTCCCACTGAAGTTGACTACCGCCAGTTTTTTATGCTGCAGGTTAGCTTGAATGCACCTTAGCATGTGGCGGTGAAGATGTATAAGTTTTCCCTAAACCCTTAGCTTGGATCTGAGACAGCCCAATGTATAAAAACCATTGTCTATCTTTCAGAATCCTCGCATCCAGTTCGGGAAGGGCCAACACAATGGGGACTACATGATCCTTAAAATTAAGATTCAGAATGCCCCATTGCATTGAAGTCAAATCTTTATTCTGGATTTCTATCCTTTTCAGGATATCTTTTCCAGAATATTTACTAAAAAGTTCAGGGAGCTTTAAGATTATCTTGGTGGTTTTGACGAGTGTCTTCGCCTCACCCACCAAGAGAGTCTCCCCCTCCCAAGGATTAAACTTCTTGACTGTTGTAATCAGCCAGTTAGAAGTCGCTTGGTCCGCACAGAGCAAAATAAATGCTCCAGTTTCCAAGCGACAGTACTTAAATTGAGGTTCAGTGCCTGAAGGCATGTCCCCCAAAACGTCCATCAGTGAGCTGCTTGTCTGGATAGCCATCCAGGACAACTGCCATTTTTATAATTGTTAAAGCCTCGCGAAAAGTCCCAGATTTGGGTTTCTTCACGGGCTTCTTGCCCTCTGAAGAAGGAGTGTTACCCTCAGACCTAGGTCTTTTGGTCGGGGTTTGCACCTCCTTTTCAGTGGGCGTCAGGCCGACCCTAGGTTGTCCAACCTTGGTGCCTTTCGCTGTTTTCTTCCTAGATTTACGGCATTTAGCCGGCCCAGGAGGAATTTGTTTACCAATCACGCTGCTAAACTTGCCAGAGGCCGCACTCTGTGAAGAATGTGGCACCTCAGGTTCAGAAGCAGCCGGCTGATTGGATTCAGTTGATATGATATAACACAGGTCATTTCTGCCATGTCACTATCAACTTTTAGTTTCTGGTGCCCCGCAGGGTTGCAATAGGGGGGGCGGTCGCCATTCGGCGCGGCATATTGCGACGAGGGAATAATGTTAAGGGCTATGAAGAAAATACATCTTACGTGTTAGAATATGAGTTGCAGCACGTAAGTTAATATACGACTTAATACGCGTTTTTCTTTCCTCTCTACCTCATTTATATCTAATTATCTTACCTGTAGCTTGCCACCTTCGAGCATAAAAATAGAAGCTCGAAGCTTACCACCTACCAGTCCTTTGTAGGCTAGCTAAACCCCGCCCTGTGTTATCTCTTTACTCATCGTCTATGTATTTTATTGACTTTTCCCTTTATTATACTTATAATTAATTATCGTACAGTGGTTTTCCATATATTATATGACTTGCGTTGTGTTCCGTTGTGTTTCCTTTGCCCTGCAACGCCTAGATTAATTTCCCCCAATTCTAGATAAATCCTGTGATTCCACCCTATCTTAAAGATCTCCCATCAATAAAATGACTAAGTAATCCATAAATAAGATACTCAGAATTTATATATAAATAAACAAGTAAAATATTTATTAATCAAAATTGAATCTAAGACTATATGAATGAAATATTAATAAAGTTAGTAATATAATGAATTTAAAACGTATCCAATATATTTCTATAAAAGTCTATCAATCAGAGTCTGTAAGATTAATAAATTTAAAATACTAAAAGACTAAAATTACTCTAAGGCTGGAATCTCACACAGAAGGAATCGCGATTAATTTGTTAATGATCGTCCATAACGGACACCGAGTTCTGATTGTCAATTGACGCTAATTAATATAGTTATTAAATAGCAACTCCAATCGTTCAGTTAAAGAGACGTTGTTTGCAATCCGCAAACTATTAAGTAGTACTAATAACAGTAAATTTTAACTTCTGCAACGGATGCTCAAAGACGAGTAGTTGCGATTGACAGGAAATGGAGAACAAAAAATAGAACGTGTTTTCCACTTTTCGTTCATGTTTGCTATTTAGCTGTTCCAGGCAAAACATTTTTCAGTCACTATCGAATAGTTAATGAATGAATGTACACTCCTTTCTTCCTTTTCAGCAAGTCTTTCACTCGCAAAGATGTTAGTTGCGATTCCATTATCATCCGTAGCCCGCTCAGTGGTTCGCTCAGCGGTGGGCGGATAAATTCGAAAGTAAACAACTAATTTAATTTTTAAAAGGCGGTGAATTAATCGATAATAAAACTTTACGAAAATGAATTACATGTAATATAGTTTTATTTTACTTCCTCAAGGCATCGTTATAGATTATATACTCATTAATAAACCCATCAAGGAATGTCTACTTCGCCGACACATTCGCTTTAACGATTACTAGTGATTCATCATCACTACATCTAAATCACAGCAAGAAACAAGTCGTGATTTCGATCACAGGTAAAAATCACTGATATCAAAAAGTAGCAGTCACAGTTATACCAAAGAAAGTATAAGAAAATCTTTCTTATCGTCTTTGATTATACCTGTGAACGTAAAATCACGACTTAAAGGTGCGTTCCCATAGCTTGCTAGAGCTTTAAAGCGAAGCTTGAGCTTTGAAGCAAATCATACTCGCTAGAAAAAATGTAGCAGTTGATTCAAGCTTTTAAAGCAAAGCTGGCGTTGAAGGTATCCCATAGCTAATGTGTCTCGCGAGAAATCACAGGCGGGAATTCCAAAAAACATGGCGCCTTCAATGCAGAAAAGGATTTTAATTTTAAGAAGCTATTGATAATTAATCTAAAAAGTATTTTGTAAAAAAAAATAAAATATTTCCAATTTAGCAAAACGTGATATTTATTTTTATTTTCGATGACACTACAAAGAATGTAATAAATAAATAAAATAAAACAAAACCAACTAAATTTAAATGAACAGACCTATTATTTAAATAAATAAATTTAAGTAATAAATAAATTAAAATAATACACAAATTAATAAAAAGACTAGTAAAATATCAATTAAATAAATATAATGAATTCAATAAAAATTTAATGGGATAAAATTAAATTAATGAATATTATGTACAGGGTCGGGTCACTGAATTATGACCACCTATCTAACGACCCGAATAGCTTCCTTTTGCAGTCAAAACAGCAGCTAGGCGACGGGGCATGGATCAATGAGTGCTTGCAAGGTGGCAATAGGTATCTGTGTCCATATGAAGAGCACAGCATCACGTAACTCATGAGGATTCCGCGGTGGAGGGTCTCGCAGCCTGACGTGTCGATCCAGATTTTCCCACATATCCTCGCAAGGATTAAGATCTGGGAAGTTTGGAGGCCAGGGTAGTAAGTGGAACTCATCCTCATGCTCTTCGAACCATGCACGGTATAAACATGCACAGTTGCCAAGTAGGGATGCACCTGATCGGCAACGATTGATAAATGTGCACAACTATTGACGGTACCTTTCAGGAAGTAATGAACCCAAAACATGCCACGAAAACATGCCCCATACCATTACACAGCCTCCTCCAGCTTGTTGCCGCCCAACATTGGTTTCGGGCAGTTTGTATTCGGATGACTCCCAGCAGATACGCCAGCGCCTATCGACACGATGCAGTAGAAAACGCGACTCATCGGAAAATGTAACCTTTTTCCACTGGTCTAAAATCCAATGTTTGTAACTGCAATGCAAACGCACGTCGTTTCTTGCGATGCACATTTGTCAACATGGATGCTGGAACCAGACGTCTGCTTGTTCTATCTTCCACTCATTATACACTTTCACTACGGCACTACATGAACAGTTCACGAAAGCTGCGGTTTCCGAAATGCTGCCGCCTTTTGCACGGTACCCGAGGATCATACCATTTTCAGGGCCTGTTAGGTCGCATACTTTGCCCATGACGGCGACTATTGCTGTACGAAATGTTTCTCTGAAACCACCTTTATATCTTCCAACGGACAGGTTTATTTACATATACCTACGTGGCAGTCATAATTCAGTGACTCAACTGTGTATAATAAATGAATAAAATAAAATAAATTAAAATAAAATGAAAATAAAATAAAAAGAAATATAAAATAACAAATTAAAACTTATATAAAATAAACTCAATCAAATGTAATAAAATAAATAAACAAATAAATAAAATTAAATAAATTAATAAAATAATAAATAAAGAAAGAAATAATAAATAAATTATTAATAAAATTTTTTAAAACCATACTAATGTCGCGTGCCCCCACCCCCACAATGGTATTATTAACACTCCAGCATAAAGCTAACAAGTGGAGGGGCGAGAGTCGCTGAGGATTTGGAACCAAACTTAATGAAAGAAGACCTGATACTGCGATGTGTTGTTCATAATACAAAGTTTATTTCACCTTACTAAATACATAGTTCTGTTTACTGCTAAATTCGTTGCTCCACTGTGAACGGGTTCCCACAATAACTGCTTGGCTCATATTGATACGGGCAGGGTGCTGAACTAATCTACTACTAAAACTACTGCTAATAATAATTCACATACAAATCTACTAAGAAGGTGCTTATACTACCTCCATTATATACCAAATATTATCAAAAGTGACCACGTTATTGAAACAACACAACTTGGTTAAAATCAATATATCTTTAATCTTACATTGTTAGCTAGAGGTAGATCATTGAGGTGGAGACAATACTCTGGAATAACTAAAATGTCTTCGCTAGGAATTTTCGGAAACATGGATTCAACGTCAAAAGAAACTAGGAAGTGATTCTCGGGAATAAGGAGATTGCCTAGTCTTTCCGTAAATTCGAGGCTACTTTTACAACGCTAGTAAACTTCCGCCGTTTGGTGGATGAAATCTTGTGATCAATATTTCGACCCCTTCCACTAGTCCGATCTTGCTGAAATTTTTTCACATACGTAAGTCGGTGACAATGCATGAATCTAAAAAGATTTTTCAAAAAATCCAAAGGAGGAGGGGATAATATGAAATAGACTTGGATTAGGGAGCATTTTTTTCAGCATTTTTTCATTCACTTGTTAATGCAAAATAAGACCCTGTTAAATTCGTTAAATATTTTACAAAAAAACTTAGCAATATAGAGAGTTTCTGTTATCAACAATTGGGCTCATTTTGTTCCCTACCTTATATTTTTCGGTAGACAGCGTAACCTCGGTAGTTGGGGTTGTTAGGAACTAATCTCTGTGCATTATCTTTACAAACACTTTTGCACTCTATTTGACAAATTTTGGCTTTCCTAAGTAGATGATTTAGAGGGTCAATTAATATAAAGGCCATTTTGTAAGAATTCATTAATGCTTTCTATATATCAATCTTTATCCAGATAATCAAATGGTTGCTTTATGGACTTTCACATAGAAACAGTCCACAGTTTTAAGTATTTTCTAACAACTTTATCAACTTAAGTCTTCCTTCAGCAATAATAAACCGATATTGTTGAGACAAGGAACACTTGGCTGCTACAATATAAGCTCATTATTGCTGAAGGAATCCTTCAATTAAGAAAGTTGTTAGTGATAAGGCCCTTAGTTTTACGAAGCCTCTCTATTGCTAAAGCTCTGTAAACTACGAATATTTTTGTAGGGCTGGGAAACTTTATCTTTTAATTGGTTAAGTAAGGGTTGTCATAAAAATAATGGACAGAAATCATCGAATATCTTTTGCCAGGTCAGACTGCCTCAGATCGCCCCTACTTGATAGCGCGAGTCTTCCGCATGAAGTTGAAGGCAATCATGACAGATATCATTGACAATAATATCTTTGGAGAGTAACTAGCATTCATATATGTGATCGAGTACCAGAAGCGAGGTCTACCACCTATGCATCTAACAAGTTGCAAAAAGAATTTAGTCCAAACTCAACTGCAGAATATGATAAGTTTGTGTCAGCTGAGATTCCTGACAAACTCACACACCCAGAACGGTATGAGGCTGTGGCACAGCACATGATGCATGGACCATGTGGACAGTTGAGCCTGAATGCACGTTGCATGAAGCAAGGCAAGTGTTCCAAGCGATTTCCAAAACGCTTTTGCAATGAAACACGAATAGACGAAAATGGTTATCCACAAATGAGGCGCCGTGATGATGCACGCACTGTTCAGCGTGGAAGAGCAGACCTGGACAATCGATGGGTAGTTGAGTACAACCCATATCTCCTCCTCAAGTACAACTATCACATCAATGTTCAACAGTGTCTTGAATCAAATACCTTTATAAGTATGTGTACAAAGGTATCTGATCGAGCACGAGCAGCAACTGAACGCCACTGCGATGAAATCAAGGAATTTGTGGATGCCAGGTAAATTTCGAATGTGGAAGCATGTTGGCGTATCTTTGAATACCCAACGCAGGAGAAGTCTCATTCTGTAGTACGTCTTCTAGTGCATATGGAAAATGGCCAGTTTGTTTCTTTCCGTTCCGACGAAAATCGGGAAGAAGTTTTGCAGCGGTCCCAGCACACCACGTGGACAAGGTTTTTCGAGCTTTGCTGTGAGGATGAATTGGCGGCTTTCTTATTATATCATGAGGTTTCTCTGCACTTTGTGTGGAAGGGCAAGAAGTGGTGCCGTCGCCAAAGAGGAGGTGACAAGACCATTGGTCGTAGGGTGTCATGCTTGCCAATGGATGCTGAGCGTTATCACTTGCGCCTGCTTCTCTGCTACGTCAAGGGCCCTCAGAGATTTTTTAACATCCGTACAGTAAATGGAGTGTTCTATGAGTCTTACAAGGAAGCAACTAGAGTACTGGGTTATGTCGAAGATGACACATATTGGCATCGCTGCATGACAGAGGCCTCAGAATTTCAAATGCCTCGACAACTTCGGCAGCTTTTTGCAACCATAATGGTATACTGTCAGCCAAATGATGAGAGAGGATTATGGGATGCAAACATGGCTGCAATGTCTGAAGATTATTGTCGATGACTCAACGCTGACATTAGTAATTGGATGGTGCTCTTCGAGACAGTACGTGAAGTTAGCACGTGTCTGCTCAGCAACAACAAATCACTTGCAAACTATCCATCACTCCCACAGTTGAATTAGTTCATGGACATCAATGTGTAACAACGGGTCAACAGATTATTGATGCATGAAGAGTCATATGACCGTGAGGAGCTCCAACATATTGCAGAAAAGAGACCTCTCATGAATGATGACCAACTTGCAGTGTTGGTCACTAACATGCATTGCTATGCTTCTTCTTGGATGGACCTGGAGGGACAGAGAAGTCTTTTGTACTGGAGCAGATTCTTGCAGCAGTTCGATTGAGAAACAAGATTGCACTTGCCGTTGCATCCAGTGGAATTGCAGCACTGCTTCTGATGGGTGGACTAACGGTGCACTCACGGTTCAAGCTTCCTTTGAAACTTACACAGAGTTCCACATGTACCATCAAAAAGCAGTCCCATTTAGCATATTTGATTCAACAGACAGATCTAATAGTATGGGACGAAGCACCAATGAATTTTAACGAATATATTTTTTGAACAATACTTTCAAACCAAGCTATTTAACTTTTTTTAACTGATGTTATTTGGGATTTAGTTAATAATTTCTGAGATTGTCATTTAAAAAAATTAAATCACACCGCTATGCCCTTGAAGCTCTCGACAAAAGTCTGCAAGACATAATGGACAATGAACAACCATTTGGATGCAAAGTGATGTTGCTAACAGGGGACTTTCGGCAAGTTCTTCCAGTTGTTCCTCGAGCATCTGATGGACAAATTGTTAGTTCGTGCTTGAAACGTTCAGCACTTTGGTGCCACTTCAAGCAACTCAAACTGACCATCAACATGCGTCTCTGTAAGGCTGGAGCAACTGATGCAACAAGTGCAAAAGAGATACAAGAGTTTGCAAGTTTTCTGCTCGAAACTGGTTAAGGACGACATTCAGTGAATGAATCTCTGTGTCCAAACTGCTTCCACCTTCCAAAGGAGTTTGTACTGACGCCTGCAGAGAGTCAAACAAATCAACAAGCAGTCATTCAGCATGTATACGGTGACATGGAGCAGAGACTTTCAGAAGATGATTATTTCTGTGACCGGGCCATTCTTGCTCCATTGAATGTAGATGTAAATGAGATCAACGATGAGGTCATGCGGAAGCTAGCGGGTGAACAACATGTCTATCGTTCCATTGATGGTGTCAATGAAAAAAGAAGGACTAGATGAGACACTCTATCAACAAGAACTGCTCAATGGAATGAATCCGACAGGCATGCCTCCGCATCTACTGATATTGTGTGTTTCTGTACCAATCATGCTAATTCGAAATATCAATGGCGAACAGGTTTGTATAATGGAACTCTCCTAAAAATATGCCGGCTAACCAGAAATTGTATTGACGCTAAGATTCTCACTGGAGCATGAAAGGGAGAACGCGTATTCATATCCCGTATCACACTCATCAGTGAAGACGAGCGCATGCCTTTCATGATAAAACGTCGACAGTACCCAGTCCAAGTTGCATTTGCCATGACAATTAATAAAGCACAAAGGCAATGGTCCAGCGTTTGGGAATCTATCTGCGCCATGAAGTATTTACTCATGGCCACATGTATGTAGCTCTCTCACGATGTACCTCCAAACAGCATGTAAAAGTTGTAATCTCTGATCCTCAACTGGAAGACAACAAAGAAACTTTTTTCAAAAATATTATATTTAAGGACGTCATTCATGCCTAACATCATAATTACTCCTTGCGACTTGGTTACGGCCCCGGCTGGGCGGGACCCTATAAGCTTATTATTATTATCATTATTTGGGAAAGCCAAACTCGGATCAGGTCCGTAAGCCAATCCCAGAGGCGGACCCAAGAGGGGGCCAAGCCCAAGGACTCAAATGCAAGGGAGGGAAAGTTACGCACTCGTGGTAGTATTGATGTTTAGGCGTAGGAATGTCCTTATATGTGACTGGTGTTTAGAATTGTGGCTTTCTGTAAGGTTTTGTATAAGTGTGGGTTTAAATTTAGTGTTGACAGGCTTTTGTGTAGCGAGTGTGGAATAACTCCAGTGGCAGAAAGAACGATAGGAACAATGTGCACTCTGTTAACTCCCCAAAGGCGTTTTATTTCTTGTGCAAGAGGGATAGTTTTGTCAGTGATTGTAGCTCTGTCATAATATAGTGTATGTGTGGTGTTCTCTAAGGCAGTGTCTGGGATATTTTTGTAGTATGGAGTGTGAATGACCCTTAGCTTTTCTATCTTAGCTAGATATTGATGTATGATGTTGGCTACCTGGTTATGTCTGCGTGAATAATCTGTCTGCGTGAGTATTTTGCAACTGGATATGACGTGTTGGATGGTTTCCTCTGCGATATGGCATTTCCTGCAAGACCCATCAGTCGAATCTTTGATAATGTTTTCTGTAGTTTTTCGTGTTAATAATCTGGTCTTGTATGGCAATCATGATTTCTTCAGTTTCCCCAAAGAGACTCCCTTCACTCAACCAAAATTTCGACGCTTTTTTTGTCGACGTGCGGCTGGTTGAGGTCAGAAGGATAATTATTATTATTATTATTATTATTATTATTATTATTATTATTAATGTCATTATTATTAATATTATTGTTGCTAATAGTAAAAAAATAAAAAAATTAAAAAATCATTCTGACTGCCATAGAATTAACAAATTTTTTCTCGGAATTTTTCAAGAGCTTTAAAATAGATTGCCTTTATATGCAACTCCATAGCCTATTTGGAGGTATGCATTCCCTTGTAGAACGAACGAGTCAAAAGAGAATTTATTTCACAAAGCCCCACATTATTCCACTTGAAGTAATCAACGATCTAAAGAAGAAATCTAATTAATATTCAATATCAGGAATTAAAAATTTGCTTGTATCAGATACCAACGTTTGCGTATAGAGGCAGTCATGTGTATTAATAAATAATTGCGGATCATGATATTGAAATCGTAATTTAAGCAAACATTAACGCTAACAAGATCCAATTAAATAGAGTTTGTGTTTATCCATGTTGCTGCAGCAAATGTGTTGTAGTGTATTTGATTAATCGCTTGCTACAAAACCTGCATTGTATGATTTGTTTAATTTGTTCCATTCAATTTAGAATAAAACATTTTTTCGTGGGAAATAAATTAGACAAACTCTTTTCGCTATTATTTTCCTGTCCCAGTTTCTTTGGCTATGCTTTTTCCTTGTCCTTTTGTGCGAGTCTTCCATTGGAGAGAAGCACTCACACTTTCAATCACATGCAATGCGATCTCAATCAATGACATCTGCTCTAATTACACAGCTTTCTCAGCCATTGTGCGAAAAATTGGAGTTAATTGGTTGCATTTCATTGGAAAGAAGGTCGATAAAGATTGACCTTTCTTGAGCATCACGAATTAACGCAACTGAAAGCCATCGCCAAGGTTAACGCTTGGATTGCTTTGATTCACGTAAGGCTTTTGTTATTCTGTTTGGATGTTCCTCGGAGTTTTCATGGCAAACTGAATTCGTTAAAGCTCTGTCGCTTTGATATCACTGCACTTGTAACTGGGGGAAACCGTGGACATCAAAATACAACCTCATTGACTCCATGACCTCAAATACGCTTTTGCAAGACCCTTGGATGATTTTTGAATATTAAAGCTCAGAATAAATCTGATATGGAGATGAATAGCGAATTAAGAGAACCATATTCATTCAAGATAATTAAAGTAAGTTTTTTTTAGCATGCGTTCGAAGAAGCTTATTATGCAAAAGTTGTGTTCCTTCATCTGTCTAATCCGTCTATTTGTTTTATAGCATAGGTTAAAAAGTCTTTTCTTATTGCTCAATCATTGTAGGTCCTAGGTAAGAATAAATTCATTATCAGGATTAATATGCTTGTTATTAGCTCAAAGCATTCTACAAGATGAAACGGGTGTTAGATGTCATGATATATTAAATCTTATAACTTTAACTTTTATTCATGAATAAATTTGATAAATAATCAAATAATGAAGGAAACAAAAAACTTTTCTTAAAAAGATTAAATAATGTTTATGAAAGAAATAACTATTTAAAGAAAGTAAATAAAACTTACAGTAATTTCAGCCCAATTTATACAATGAAACATTTAACTTTTATACTAATAAAAACCGATGCCTGACTTTGTAAGGTATTAGTTGGTTTTTTTTGTATAACGGAAATTTAATCTGAAAAATTAGAAGAGCTGTAAAAGTTGTGCTTGCTGTCACCAATTTGAAATATTTTAATTTTATAGTGATGATTTTATTATTGTTAAAAAGAATAATTTCTTTGTTGTATATAAAAACTAGCTGATATGCCCGGGGTTGTTTGATGAAATTTTGCAACATCCAAATTTGAGTACATGTATGAACACATGAAAAATTCTTACAATTAATATAATAATTGGAAAAACGAAAGAATTCTTTAAAATGCTCGTACAGGAATTTCGTGTATAAAATTAGGTTTGGCCAGAAAAATTCGATATTGCCTCCTTAATTATTTAGAATATCGAAAAAGAAAAATAAAACTACGGGAAATTTCTGTCTATATTAAAAAATACTTCATAGATAAATTGAGAGTTTACAGCCCCACAATATCCCTCGTAACTGTTTCAATAGAGTTGTATTCATTCACAGAACGTGGAATCATATTCTGCGTGTGGTTGTTCATAGTAACAGTATCGGTTTTAACAGCAAAGATTGCCCTCTCAAACAATCAGTTGTGATCTTTATAAATTTCTAATATGTTTACATAAACATTATCCATAATTTCTCTAAAAGAAATTACTACATTAGAAACACCATATAAAATATAAATTTTCTCCAGTTATTGGCCCATTAGGGAAAGTACCTTCAACTTTTCAGCAAAAGCTTGAGTTGATGCACGCCCTACAAGTTGTACTTTCTTTTTTGTTTTAGAATAATTTCATATATCTCTTCAAAGATTTAAATAAAAAAGAAATAATAGTGATTTTAATTAATTAATTTATTTATTTATTTAATATACTTTTTATAGTTATCCCCCTTAAAGGTAAATTCCATGGAAAAAAATCGACTGTATTTTTTTTGCATCATAACATTAATCCAGCTTAATAGAGTGTATACCATTCAAAATTTTTCGATTTTTCCTAATATTTTATTAAGAAAATTGCCACGGAAAATTGAAAATTGTCCGTGGGATCTTCCATCCCTTCTCCAGAGAACACGGCGAAGCAAGGCGTCATTTCCTGTCGCGAGAACCTCGGGGAATTTCGTCACCGAGATTCTAGTCGCTTTCGATTCTAGTTTTGCTTAGAACGATTCTACATATCGTAAGATTTTGCTAACCTGTTTTATGTCGGAATATCTTCAATGTGTTCTCTGTTTGGATCTGTAAATAGACAGTCGGGTAGAAATTTTACGTTTTATAGATTTCCACAATCAGAATCGATTATAAAACAATGGATCAGTTTTTGACAGCGAGGGAACTCGTATCCAACTCCAAAGAGCATCATGTGTTCAGCTCATTTTGAAGCGTCTTGCTTTGTCTACGCATCCGCCATTTTAAATTCAGTATCAATTCAAACAAGAAATCCGCTGAAACTAGATCACGTATAAGGTGGAACTAGTGCTCTTCCAGCTCTAAACGTGCTTGGCGTTCTTCAAGAACAACGACCGCAGCAGCAGGTGCTAAACGCCGAAGGAATGAGATAGGCAAACCTGCTGTGTAGGGCACACGCCGCCCTAATGTGCACACGCCGACGCGGCAAGCAGAAGATCCCGTTTCACGGTTTAATGCATAGGGCTGTATATTGCAGAAGTTGCTGTAATATTTAACACTATTAACGGCCCTTGTATTTCGCTGTCACTGTTATCAAAATCGCAGTCGTCACTATCGGTCTTGTTTCATATTCATAGTCCATTGCGATGCCCAACTGACAACTAACCAATAGCGTCCAATGTGTAACGTCACGATTTCGAAACTCTTTCGCACTTATCCGCAACTTGTGACGTAACAGTTGCCAATACATGGCGCCAGTATCGATCGCAGGGGGAGGGAAAAAATGAAAGTTTGTTTTTATATTCAGGAACTTTATAATTAAAGTTCCATTTTGACATGGACATAAAAAAAAACTACTGGATCAAAAGCTATAATACTGGTAATATTATACAAGAGGGCATGGGAAGTTCATACCCATAAAAAAAAAAATTAGTTCAAAAGGTCACCACCAGCATGGAATGGCGCTCTATGCAATATTCGTATACAAAATTAGACACGAAGACACAGGTTAACAAGTCTTTAATGGTTACTAAAATTAGTTACATGTTGAATGTGGCCTCCACCATTTACTGAAAGCAGGTTACACCGGATTACTGTGTCTAATTTCGTATACGAATATTGCATAGAGCGCCGTTCCATGCTGGTGGTGACCTTTTGAACTAATTTTTTTGGTGGGTATGAACTTCCCATGCCCTCTTGTATAATATTACCAAGTATTATAGCTTTTGGTCCAGTAGTTTTTTTTTATGGCCATGTGAAAATGGAACTTTAATTATAAAGACCCTGTATTTTATCAATTTTGGGTTCGAATTGAAAATTTGTATACATGCTACGTTGTATGTATACATGCTACATGCTCAATAGAGACCTTCATGTTTCATTTTAAAAAAAGTTGTTTTGAGTGGTGAGTTTACCTTTAAAACGTGAATCATTGAGGTAAACATCATAGCGGACAAATAAAATAGTCAGGCGACTTTTCAATGCTGAAACCTGCCTGTTTCGTCAGCTACGGCAAACAACATTAGCGTTAAGCGTGGTAACACTAGCAGAAAACAAGAGAGCAGAAACCAGGGCGTATTTTTTCTGCCTTTTTACTTTCTGCTCCTGCAGGTGTTCCACATGGCGGAAACTCAAAAGAATAAGACAGCACAAGTGTGCTACCTAAGCGCCATCCTTTGTTGTAATTTGGCATTTTTGCCCAACACAAATGCTTTGCACCGCAGCCGTCGAATGATCTAAACGGTCGGCTTCGACTGCACTCTACACAATCATCAATCTTCATATCGAATTTTTGTATTCAATTGTTGTTTATTCCATATCAATTTTCTTTCTCGGCCTCTTCACCGTTGTGAGCTGAGTGTCCGACATTGTTATTGTGTGTGTGTGTGTGTGTGTGTGTGTGTGTGTGTGTGTGTGTGTTTGTCTGTGAGTGTCTGGTGTGTGAGAGAGAGAGAGAGAGAGAGAGAGAGAGAGAGAGAGAGACATAGGCTGTGGTCAAACACCCTCACCGGTGAGAAAATGATGACGTAATTTCTCACTGGGCTAACAGTATTTTTCTCGGTGAGGACGGTTAGGTATAGCAGCACTAACTGGCGTTTCTGACCGCGTTAAAATGACGTCACAGTTTTCTCACCAGGATTTCTGACCGACCAAACGCTAACTCTTCTCACCAGTGAGAGTTTTTGACCTTAGCCAGAGAGAGAGAGAGAGAGAGAGAGAGAGAGAGACGACGTCATGGTAACGTCACTGCTGAGATCGTTTTCTATTGGCTGAACAACTGTTTCTGCCCTGCTTCTGCCACAAAAGTTGAACTCAACCCAACCCCAAAAAGCAGAAATTTTCAGTCGGGCAGAAGAGACGAAAAGGAAGTGGCATCATACAATTTTTCTGCTTTGTGGTTTCTTCCGTTGTTTTTATGCATGTGGAAACCACGCTTTAGCTGCACAAAATTGGTCCCATACGTACATCCGTTCATACATATAGACGGAATTATTTTTTCAAAATATCAACATATCTTTTCGAATCAGAAGTTTTTAAGTCGATTTCAGAAAAAAAAAAATGTTTCTGAAACGAACACATAGACCTTCACTCTTAGTGAGTGGTAGGCCAGAAATTGAACACAGGGTGATGAGACCCTGAAAAGCTGACATTTCGGATAGACGCTAATACTCTGCTCGCAATACAGAACTAGATCGAGTCAATCTAGATACAAAGAGGAACACTTCGACACTGGATTGTTTTCGGGTCCACAGAGTGTTCGCACTTCGGCGCTGCTAATCCAGTTAGCGAACTCGTACTTTAATCTCGACCCAGTTTTACAACTCCAATTGTTCATTATAGTCAACTGGTGCAAAGGATTGTATATGGACGAATTTCTTGTTTATGGTCTCACTCCATCCAAGTTTTCAAGCCGATTAAAAATTTCATTTCTTCTTCGGAGTGCGAGTCGACCAATTTCTTGGACGCCTTTTTGTGAAAACTACCGAAGTTGAAATTGGTTTAAGGAATTGTGGGAAGGAACGAATCTATATTAAGAGGATCGATGTAGAGCCCCAAAAAAGATTCCATGGATCGAGTTTGGGGACCGTCGGTTTAGTTCGAGAGGATAGCCTCTTTTACTTTCTGCTTTGACAAAGATTAGCCTCTATCCGAAACGTCAGCTTTTTGAGGGTTATATCACCCTGTGTTCAATTTTAAAATAAAACATCGTAATCATTCCAAGAAAGACCTTTAGCTGTGACGAAGAAGTAATTTGAAATTCGAGAATTTAAATTGTAGCTAAAATTCCTAATGAGCAACGAAAAGACATTTAATTCCTTCCAAATTCCTCAACGTTCACGATAAAATGCAAAGCAATTCCAATTTAAAACGCACTTCAAATCACTGTATGGCAATCACAGTACTCTCATACAACCCATATCGACTCAGTATAATTTTAGTGTAACATGAGTAATTGAGTAAACGTGCCTCGATAAAGCAATCGTATGGGCCTGGAGCCTACGTTAACAATGCTTAAAAGATAAATAGAAAGTAACATTTTATTAGGAACTTTAGCAAAACGTTTCTTATAAGAATGCACGCTTGATCTGTACGTTCGACTGTCTGGCCGTCCGCCTTTGCACGATAACTTGAAAACGGATTAACTTTCCAAATTCTCTTTTCTACAGTATGATCATCAAGGCTGTATCAACTTTTTAGGGTTTTTCGTGTACCCCTTCAATCGATTGCAGGTCCTCTAACAGTGACCGTTAAGAAAACCAAGATAATGAAATGTCATTTAACAATCGGTTCGTCAAGAATGAATATTCTTACTATCTGTTTATCTTTAAATAATGTTGACATCGGCACGCGCACTTGACTATCGCTTTGTCGCAGCTAAAGCTCATTTTTGGAATGTTTGCAAGAATTTATTCATTCTTGGCTGGTGACTATGAATCGATTGTTACATCACATGCCATTTCTTGGTTTCTTAACGGTCACTGCTAGAGGTAGTAATTTACTTGAAGGAGTCTCGAATAAGCCTGAAAAGTTGATACGTCCGAGCTAAGACCTTAATGATTATATTGAAAAAAAAGTTTTGATTGATATTGATTAATTTTGAAAAAGTAAACTGTTTATAAGTTATCGTGCAAACGGCGGACAGCCGGACCGATAAACGTGCAGACCAAACCTGCCTTCTTATAAGTAGCTTCGAGCTAAGCTCCTAATATTAGATTAGATTGAAATAATTTCATAACCCTAATTAAAAAAATTACTTTATCTTCAAAACATTATACGATAGAATGCGATAGAATTTAGAACTATTCTAGTTAATTCATTACGATGGTTTTAAGTTACAAATAGGGTAGAGTGGCTGTGCAAGCGGTAGGAATGTTCTATGTGATTCTTAGTATAGGGTTTGTTTTTCCCTTTTTTATTTAATGTTTAATAGTTGATGTCTAGTTTTTTTAATTCTTTAATATTTTAATAGTTTCTCTCAATATAAGTTTTATTAGATATAAAAGGGATTGTGGATAGAGTTTCCATTCATTTTTCGAAACTGCGTTTGACGAAGGGCTTTCAGGTCCCTAATCACTGTGTACTATTCCTCAGCGAATGCTTCCATAAAGTTAAATAACGACCGATTCCATCATCCGCAGAAGAAACATAATTTCATTTCTTCTTGGTTTTAAAAACACCTGAGTTTGAAGCAGAGAAACAATTTCGGTGAGTGGGCGACGAAGAAGAGTTGTTTGAGCGCGCTTTCAATTCTTGAAATTACCGTTGGGACCAGCGATGGTGGACTCTCCTGTGCCAACAGCCGGCTTTATGACGGAAAATACTACCGTAAAAAGATAGCAATAGATGCAGTTGGAGAAGTGAATGCATTTTTCAAGGAAACATTTCAAACGTCATCACATAGGGCGCTTTTTCTTTACTATAAAAAGATGGTTTCATTAAAAAGAACAAGAAATTTTATCTCTATAGAGATATAGAGATAGAAATAGAAAACAGAAAAAATAAGACAAACACTGAAGTCGTTTAAAACAATACCAACAAAACTTACTTCTTTTAAAACTTATTAGTGGCGTTTCGCTCAACATAGTCTCGTCTACATGTTTCAAATCAAAAATTAAAACCCCTTATGAGTGACTATGTTTAATGAATTATTCAAGATTTAAAAATAAACATTGAATAAGAAATGAGGAAGCAACATTAAAAGGAGGATCAAAATTGATAAACAAGATTAAGCTAATTATATTTCCTGAAATTTGAACGTGTTTTGTGCTTCAGTCGTGTTAGTGAAATTTTGTTATGATTAAACCCCAAAAGTTTTGATTAAAGCTCAAACATTTTGAGAAGTTTTGTTATGATTAGCTTCAGAAGTGGGGTTTATTTTAATCGCCTATACACGGATATGAAGTAGGAGTGCATGTATATATATTTATAACAGTATTTAATTCTAATGGATTCATATGAATATGATTTTGATTTAACTTCGTTAAGACGGTCTTATGTTGTGCCAGCAGCCGCGGATTATACTGATTCGGATCCAAATTTTTAAAGGGTCATTATAATTTTAAAAAAAATGGTGACTTAGTTTCGAATCTGCAGTCCGAAGCATGAACCAAAATAATGTTTTTAGATGCCACAAACAAATAATTTTTTTTTCACAGTACATAAACCTTTTATTTATTTATCAATGAACGAGTCTACAGAATCATGTACATCGGTAATACTGAATAAGGGCTTATAATAACTGAAGTATGAAATATAAGCTCCCGGTATCGAGTCTCTCGATATGTCGAGTAAACACAGCGTCTATCCTTAGTCGCGTCTCTGCTCACAATCGACTGTAGGACCATAAACACGGCACGTGCAAACTTTTCGCAGTATCTAAAATCAAAAAACGAGTGTATTTTGTATAACGAAAAATTATTGCATCACCCGTAACTTTTTTTGGGGGGTCGGAATATTATTCTTAACTACAAAGAGGGAAGATTCTGTAGAAATAAACACTTCAAGACATTCGAAATTCAACAAGCGCATAAATTATAAATAAGATGAAGACTTCAAAAAGCATCAACAGATCTAAATGATGTTTCAAATAATAAAGTATGAATTAAATTGTGATTAATAAAATATATTTATTGTAATGGAAAAGAGTTTATTCCAATATATTAGAATTCATTAGTCGTCATTCAAAACACTGAAAGCAAAATGTTAGGCCATTACACGAGTTTGCTAGGTAAGACCATGGAAGAATGAGACAGCGAAGGATAGTGGCGTTATCTGTTACCATACTTTCAATATATTTCATAATATCTCTGTAGTAAAGATTTAAATAAAAATTGTTGCTCAGACAACAGCTTAAACGTGCAACAATAATGCAAAACTGTTTCCATAACGGCTTTTGTGTGGTTTTTAGCATCCTGCTTTTTGTAAAATGATGTCCAGTCTTAAACCATTATCATGTTAAAAAGAATTCTAATAATTATTATATAAGAGCAGGAGTTGTAATAATGATAATTAATTTAAAAATATGAACTCCAATTTAATTAGAATAAATAAAAATAAAAATAAATAAAAAAAAACACTACACCAAATAAGCTAGGTGATAACCCCGCCGTGGCTCGGACTCTTTTTTTTCAACTTTGTATTTCTCTTTATTCAAGTGTTTTTATTCTTCTTGTAAATTATCTCTTTTAGTATTAGTAAGGTTCTTTAAATAATAAAAAGGGTTTGGCAATTATCTTTTTCTACAATATTCGATTATGAATTTTCATATTTGTGTATCCGATTGTTCTTGCGAGAAATTGCAGAAAATAAATAAGTACAGTGGTACCCTGGTATCCGAATTTCGTTTCAAATACCCTCAATCCCGATATCCAAACTGCAATAAAATTTTTTCTATTAATCATATTCTTCCTAATTTCTATTATTTCCTGTGTCTTATGCTTATACGAGAGTTGTCAGTGGCATGGCCAGTACATTAGAGAAGGCCTGTACGTTTGCCTTGAATTCCTTTGTTGAGCTTGAAACATGGCTTACTTTATCTTCTTCTGAAGCAGAGAAAATGGATCATGTTGAAACTGAGGTTTATAATGATCGACATTTTGAGGCTGTTTATCGACTATTCTTCGCTGCTTGCTATAAACGTTTATAAACGTTATATTTTAACATTGGGTCATTCCATGAGAAATCGACCAATTTGGAAATAAATGTTGCTCATTCTTTAGAATTTAGATATTTGGTTTGTCCGGAGAAAATTTTTATAATTTCCGGAAAATTCTCTTTTCCAAATTTTAACATTAATGTAGTCGGTTCAAATTTATAAACCGTATTGTAAATAAAATTACATCGACCATTTCAGATATTTTTAATTTTTACACCATGATTAACCCTAGCATTGAGAAGTACAAAATAATTTTATTTTATTTTTAATATTAATCCATTTTGGATCTACGCTCATTTTTCTTCGCTGCGGCGAGGTAAAAAATGGATACCATTTCACTCGCTTTAAAGATAGAAGCTTCCGATTTTTATTATCATCAAGAGGACATTTCGAGCTTTCAGAAAATGTATAGGAATGTTTGAAAATTTTTTTTCCATCATGGAGTTAATCAACCTTGAAATTAGCAGTTCTTGCGAGCAAAATCATCACTTTTGATGACTTATTAAGATGACTTCAGTTCAGGCCGATAGGGGGTGGAAAGACAAGTTGCTAAATATTTTATGATAACTATAGACAGGGTAGACTTCGACTGTAAACGTAAACAATAATAGCCCTATCGCTAGACACGCGAAATAATTTAGCCGCTACAAAGATAAAAGAAATTAACCCCTTAACTTTGGTCTATATTGCGAAATTTGAAGTTACGCTACAATTTTAAAATTTTCACTTATTTAAAGTTTTTTTTAGTATTTTGGACGTATCTCTGAAGATTCCTAGGTGGAATGCTCAATGTAGGGGACTTAATTTATAAGAACCAATAATAATATGAAATAATAATAATATGAAATAATATGAAAAACCTTGTATATGAAAACAATGAAACACCTTGTATATGAAAACAATGAAAAACCTTCTATATGAAAACATAATAAATAACTACAAAGACGAGTTCAAGAAGTGCAGAGGAGGGAACTTGAGAAAAATAACATATGAAAAACAACGGACTCACTTGTCAGACAGAGAAACGGAAATACAATAAAAAAGAATTTTTTATGGTTTTGAAATTAATTAATGAAATTGAATGAATTGTAAGGAATAATCATAGAATTAACTACAGTTTAGTGTATTTAAATGCAGTTAAATTAAAGTATTTATTTTTGTATTTTAAATGGTAAGATTCATAATGGCTAAGGGACAAATCTAGTAGCTTCTAAAAGTTCCCGGAATTAAGTTTTATTTCTGCACACAGAAAAAATACAAACATTTGAAAATATTACCTTTAAAATATTTTCCTTGGGCTAGCACACTTTTACCAACATCTGTATAATGCTTGGAAATACTCTGCGAAGCCAGTTTGCGGAACGGAGCGAAGTGCGGATATCGCAGCAGCTTTTGTCTCTACGCTTTGGCTTCTGACTTCTCGCACGACGTTGCTCACAAGATTAATTGAGGATGGATTGATTGAAGTTGATGGACGCCTACTCCGATGGTCATCTTTGATTTTCTAACGTTGTTCCATAACTGCATTTTACGTAGCGAAGTCAGAATGCTCTGCTTACTCTACACTACCAGTTAACAGACTGCCCGTGCACCGCTTAAATCACGTCAAAACACGTTCGAGCGTGGTCTGCGAATGGTAAACAATGCGGGAAAGCCTAGCTCGCTCACACATGCTACCTCAATTTCACCGCACATCACGATTCCGGGAACTTTTTGAACCTACTAGTATTTAAGTTCTAAGAGTGATTCTTTCGACAGTTCGTTGGAGAAAACTACTGCATCTCTAAAGTTCATTTTGGTCAATCTTAGTCTGTAGATTTGTCAAAGTTAGTTTTTGTGTCCTTAATTACTATTAATTAGCGGTAATTTACAATTTAAGTTTATTATGTATACAGTGCAATCATGACGTAACGACTGCCTATATTGGTGTTTATTGTTATCAATGTTAATTGTTGTATAATTGTTGTTAATTTGATCTAACAAAGTCGTTGATTGTGACAACTTTCTGGAGAGGATTGTTTATGATTAGCCAGCGTAATGTATTTGAAACGCTTTCCCGAGATACAGACATAGCCGACTGGGCAGACTTCCAAGGTTGTTTGGTTTTATAGTTATATTATAAAAACATGCTTGTCTTTTTTTTTTAATAAAGACTAAAAAAAGATCAAAATAAAAAAATCAGTATATATTACTGGCAAAAAAAATAAACACCTACAAAGTATGGATCGATTTATTTGAAATTTTGCATACATGTAGCATTGGTGGCATGAAAGAAATGACTCAAATTGCAAGACAATACTCCAGAAGTACGTTGTACAGGGTAGCTCCCATGCCCTAATAGAACACATTAGTAGCTCCCATGCAGGCCTCGACTCTTGCATGCATATGGTCATATAGATGCTGGACGTCTTCTTGGGTAGGTTGTTCCAAGCCTCCATGATGACGCAATTGTGGAATTGTGCAGCGATGATGAACGTTACGTCCTATCATGTCCCACACATGCTCTATTAATTAATAGTCTGGGGATCATGCTAACCAGAGAAGTAGTTCCACATGCTGTAAGGCCTGCAAGCTAAAACGGGTCGCGTATCCTGCTGGAAAAACATGTTACCCTCCTATTGCAAGAAGGGCAGAAGAACAGATTCCACAATCTGCTGGACGTACCGAATGCTGTTCAATGTTCCATCCACAAACACTAACTGATCGCACCGCACACCATTGCGCTAGGGGTTGGACCTGCGTGCCATAGGTGGATGCATTGTGGAAGATGCCGCTCTGTTGCTCTTCGCCGCACAAATACAGGCAGAATCTGCTCTCATCACTAAAGACCACAGACCTCCATTCGGCACTCCAGTCGGTTCTTTCATGGCACCATTGCAACCGTGCAGCACAATATTCTTGTGGGAGTCTGGCTAGAGGGATCCGTGCCCGCAGTCCTGCAGCTAGCAAATGGCCCGCAGTCTTGACAAAGCTGCTGCCACTCTGGCCCTTATCACTTCTGTGAATGCCATACGGTTACTCAAAGCTTCTCGTACGATTCGACGGTCTTGGCGTAGATCAGGAGTGCATGGGCGTCCAGAACCAGGTCTATCAGAGTGCGTTCCTTCCGAAAACCGCAAAGTTATATCGATACAAAATTCTATTGTTATGGATTTTGTGGAAGAAAAAGAAATTGAAAAAATTATTGGAAGTCTAAATATAGATAAGTCTGCAGGAATTTACGGAATTAGAACACGGGACATTAGAAGTAATAGTAATTTTTTTTCGATTATTTCTTTATTTCTACGCGATTGTTGTCATCTTTGAACTCTGTCTTTGATATGTAACGTAGCAACGAAAAAGACAGACCTGGGTACTCAAAAGTCACCTGACCATGATAACCTGAGCAACAATCCAATCTTCATTGTTTTAGCAATCAGTAGTATTTTTTCATTTGTTGGAAACAGTGAAGATTGGTTGAATTGTTGTTCAGACTACTATGTTCAAGTGACTTTTGAGTGTCCAGGTCTGTCTTCCTCGTCGACTGCGGATATGTCATTGATGACGTCGACAAACTTATGAGGAAAAGTATTTGTCTGTCCCTTTCTCTTTTAATTTTGAATTGTTACGATGTGCCTAATTTATTCAGCAATACGACCTGGCGTCAATGAAGTGATAGCTTTTCAGAGAATTTGAATAGAAAAACGGGCGCCGACAATAAAGCGGTAGTGGTGAAAAAATAAAAAGCTCATGAAAGGAAAATTTAGACGTTCGATGATTTGAAAAGTTGTTAGGATCCAAGCGTTTTTTGCCGTTGAATAAGGTTCGAAAACATGACTTGAAAGATGTTTCAAAACAGAAATGCATCGTCGTGGCGAGATATCCCACGCGGGACCCGTTTCTCCGTTAAAAGATAAAATTTTATTGACTTTGTTATAAGGTAAATTTTTATTGACTTTTTATTAGCGTCAATCAAGCCCACGATTCGGCTGACTTCATTTAACCCGATAACCGATGACCAGGTGGTGGTGATCCGACTTTTAGCGTTTCATAAATGATTCTTGGAATAATCTTTTGAATTAATTACTGATTTTATTATTGCGTAAACCTCCTTATTTGTCTCATTTGTTGCTCTGACCGTCCCCTCACTGGGAGAGAGAGAGGACAACCCCAGCGTGTTCATTCAAACCACCGTATGAAAGAAAGAGAACCCGGACGTCCATTCGCTCGTTCCCGATTCGCCCAGTTGGTTTGATTCCGCTACTTGGTACTTCGGCCAGCGCCATTCCATCATGAATCAACCATAATCGGAGAAGACAAGGTAGAATTAGTCTAAAATAAGTTTTGGCCTGGGACCCCTTCGGCTTCTTATCGATGACTGTCGTTTAAATCTCCAAACGAACCTTGAATATTAAAGAAAAGAAAAATAATTACCTAGATCTGGCCTGTTAAAAAGCGGGAAAGACAAACGAAAGTGTAAAAGAACTGACATTCTTTACAGTTTTCGAATTGTGATTTGAGATAAAGAAAAACGTTAAAGAAGAAATAGGATATTAAATTTAAGTTAAAACTTACCTGCTTAACCTGAAGTGTGATCTTCTTCAGCGAAGATAGGCCCGGACGATTTACTTTTTAATACTCTCCATCTTTAAAGCGACAGACTGTGGGAGGGAGTTCCTACGCGTGTACCTTCCTCTGGGGGGCGCCCCCCCCGCCTTTCTGTCCCGCTGTCCCGACTGAGTGAAAGCGTAGATCCAGTACGGGGTAGTCCCCACCCCTTTCGATTTTTTTTCCTGTCGTTTTCCTGGTATTTGTCGATGAATTGATTATTGACTTAGAAGAGTCTTAACTTACCTCGCCAAGTTTCATATTGATTCGGCGTAGTAGACAAAACATTTAACCCAAAGATTTAGTGGTTTTATACGAAGTGTATTTTCTCTCTTTTAACCTTGAATAATTAAAAAAAAAGAATATTTAAGAAAAAGTGACCCTTAAGTTAAAGAATATGCGACTTAAAGACTATAGAATTTTGATTACCTGTGATTGTACTGCAAGCCGAAATAGACTCTTCATTTCACTCTTTCCGATAACTTAGTAATTTTCAAGTTAATTAGATTGTTGGAACTCGAAATTTACCTTTACTGTGTTACGTTACTATACCCTGTCTCAGCTTCAGTTGAGAGTGACGTCACGTCGTTTACCGGGCATAGTGCACAACATCGTATCCTTCCGCCGTTAGAATTGTACTACGCTAGACCGTCCTATAATCACGTGGCTTCTCGAAGTAGATTAGTCGATATGGTATCTGTCCGATATCTTTTTTTAAAGTTAATGTTTAAAATATTTTATTCTCTTCGAGTAAACTCTATCATCTTCGTTTCTTACACATCTCTTTCACGTTAGTTCTTCACGTAGGAACAAGACGCCGCCATTTTCATTTTACAATCAAATAATTTCGACTACAGATCAAATTCATTTTAATTAGTTTTTTTAGTTTTTTTTAATTTCATCAAATGGCTTTTCTATCCATTTTCGATTTTTTATTATATCGAGAAGAAAAATATGAAATATGATTGCAGAAAGAATTTTGAACTTTTTATATAGAAAATTATTCGAACTATTTCTTCATGCGGATGAACTAAAACCGTTTCACTCATGACGTCACTCTCAACTAAAACTGAGACAGAGTATAGTTTCTTTTTTTTTCTTTTGAGCATGAACCGTGTCAAGCAGTGTGAATTGATTTATTTTACGAATAAAATTTGTCCTCGTCTGTGAAAGGGGACCCAATTCAAGTTACGTATATTCTTATTGATATACTTATCGATGATTTATAGAATGACCTTTAAACCTCGTCTAATGTAAGTATAAGATAAGAAATCGTATTAATAGGATTTGAAACCTCCTTTAGCTGAGTAGCCCGTAACGCCCGCGTGCCGATGGCGGACGTTACAATATGCAGATTAAGTTGCTTTGCTGACTCTACATAAAAATGAAGAAAAGGTTTTAAGAGATACACAGAAAAATTTAGCGCTAACAATTATATGGATAAAAAACAATAAGATGAGCTTAATCTGAAAAAAAAACACTGATAAAATTTATAAATCCACATGAACAGTATGATAATTTCTTGAATCAAAAAATTTTTTTTCATTAGATGGAGTGTATGGAGAACATGGACGATTGGAAGGGTAAATGTTTATGTTAATGTCCAAAAATCCAAGAACTTAAAAACATAAAATATTTAGGATTAGATATCGATGCTAATCTATCATGGCTATTCACATTAATAATTTGGTGTCAAAATTACGCAAAACTTTATATTTGATGTTTGTTGTTAAATTTTACTGTCCCCTAAAAGTTAGAAAATTATTATATCATACACACTTTGAATCAAGAGTACGCTATGGGTTGTTGGTTTGTCATCAGCACATTTTTCAAAAATAAAAGATAGAATTATAAAATCGATGATTGCTGGAACACATTTGGAAGAAAATAGCTTATTAAAAACTAATTTTATAAGGAATACAAAAATTTACCGAGTTGATAGAATTTTTGATTATTAAGAAAACTTTTTTCAAACAAATATTTAGTTAAAAGAGAAAAACAGTACGGTTTAAGAAGGCAATTAAATTTTATAGCACTAAAAATCTTTAACTTATACGCTGCAAGAGAAAAAGAATATTACATTCCTCAGATTTTTAACAGACTTCCAACATGGATATTAAGTTTAACAACACATAGATTATTAAAAAAATGTTTGTTAATTTGGAAAAATTATTTATGATATGAATTATCATTAAATTAATATTGTTATTATTATTATTATTATTATTATATGTTTGTTATGTTAATGATACTAATTTAAACACTGATAAATGAGACAGCTGTTCTTGAGCACGGTCTATAGAAGTAAATGGTCGTTCAACTCCCGTCATTTTCCATTGTTAAGCTAGGGAATTCAGATCACGCTAGGAGCCGCATAGTCGCAATGGACTTTCTGCGCTCTATGCGGCACCTGGCGTGATCTGAATTTCCTAACCTGTAAAGTTATTTTATTTATTTAGTTGATGCTCAAAATTATTAGTGAGCTATGTAATGCATTCGGTAGTTGGATTGTCAATTATTTCTTTAAGATTATATAGAATACATTAATTTCGGCAGTATTATGCCAATAATTCCGGCTGCATTGAAACTGAAAATGAAACTAAAATTTCTAGCTCACGATAGGGCGGCGCTGCATGCGTTTTTAGTCCGATTGTACATGCAGCGCCATTTTTCAATTGAGTTACCCCCCTATCGGGAGCTAGAAACTTTAGCTTCATTTTTCAGCGGAGTTGGATGACCATCTACTATCTAAAGACTATGTTCTTGAGCAAATCTTGCTCTGCCATGTTTTATTCAGTCACACCCAGTCTCTCTAAAACCTGTAAAACAAAGACTACAAAGGTAAAGCCAAAACCAGAAAGAGAAAGTGAAACAATTGCAAAACATTAAAAATCGAACCTCACATGTCAAAACTGAAACTGATACCAAACATACCGCCCACTTTGAAATAACTAATTTCAAATGATTTGAAAAAAACAAGAAATTAATTGAAATCATTATGTTTACTTTAAATGTTCATTAAGAAATCGCTAGAGTCTATAAGGATAAACAACAAGAAAAAACAAATTTCTAAAATGGGTAACAAACACAATTTAACAATTGGACGTTTAATAAGTCCAGCTTCAGTTTGTACAGAACGCACTCTCACTACACCGTCCTTGCCCTGGATGAGTTTCTACAATGCGTCCAAGTATCCATAAAAATGGTGAAATATGACCCTCCTTCTACAGAACTAAGTGTCCAACAGTCATGTTTGGATGATGTGTTTGCCATTTTGGTCGTTGTTGAAGTTGAATTCAAATATTCCTGATGCCATCTTTGCCAAAAAGACTGTTGGATTTGTTGGATGACTTGCCATCGTGAGAGTCTATTTTGCTGTAAATGAAGAAGGTTTGGGTCTGGAAGATTTACCAAGGCCTCTCCGATGAGAAAATGGCCAGGTGTAAAAGCAGAAATATAATTAGGCTCTGATGAAAGTGGACACAATGGCCTTGAATTTAAGCAGGCTTCTATTTGTGTGAATACAGTATACAACTCCTCAAAGCTTAACAATGTTTCACCTATGACTCGACATAAGTGTTGTTTCGCAGATTTAATGCCGGCCTACCTTAAACCACCAAAATATAATGCCATATTACCTGTTGTTTAATTAGTTCCTTGGTTCTTAGTTCATTGTGAGTGTCACTATTCACAAGCATGTAAAGCTCCTTAAGTGCATTGTTAGCAACATGAAAACTAGTTCCATTATCGCTGTAAATGTGTTTACATAGTCCATGTCTGGGCATAAATCTACGAAGTGCTGCAATAAATGCCTCTGTTATCAGATCACTAACCAACTCAATGTGAATTGCCTTCGTAGGAAAACATACAAATAATGCCATGTAAGCTTTCCACGTCTTTCTGTCTCTTCCTTTAGCTTCCTTGATGGTAAACGGGCCATCATAATCAATGCCAACCTTCATAAATGCTCTATTCTGCAGAACACGAGAACATGGGAGATCTGCCATGTACTGTTTGGATGCAGATGCTCTAGCACGAAAACGCTTGATGCATTTATAAGTGTAGAAACGAACAGTTTTTCGTCCATCAATCATCCAGAACATTTGACGAAGATTTGCTAACAAAAGTTGTGTTCCAGGATGTAAAAACCTTTCATGATAAGATTCGATTACTAGTTGGGTCAAGCGATGTCGTTTGGCAGTAATATTGGGTGCTTCTGATCGTAGGATAAATCTGAGTTAATCAGTCTGCCGCCCACCCTGATGATACCGTTTGAGTTTATAAAAGGGCTAAGGGACATGTATTCATGCTTACTTGTTGATTCCTCTTGTAAGATCTTGATCAGTTCAAAAAGCTTGCTTCTGAACAAGTCTCACCAATATATTGAATGCAACATCTGTTTCTTGAGGAGAAAGTATTCCTTTCTGACGTTCAGGCTCAGGAAGGCGCGTGTTTTGGAGAAAACGTACTATAAGAGCTGTTATTCTTTGTACTCTTTGCAGTGTTGAATATCGATTTAACAATTCATTGTCCATGCTGAAGCTAGGAGTGAT
>JAHWFO010100765.1:0-21499 GCA_023313115.1 Rhysida immarginata
CTTTTGGATAACTAAAGGAGTAAAACAAGGTTGTGTCTTAAGTCCTCTGCTGTTTATAATATTTATGAATGATTTGGGAATTTATTTGAAAAAATGTAATGAAGGTGGAATTGTAGTAGGAAGGGGGAAAATTTTTCAACTGATGTATGCAGATGATGTGGTTTTAATGGCAGAGGATGAAGAAGAAATGGGAAGGATGTTAAAATGTGTAGAGAATTTTTTGAGAAAAAATGATTTGGTGTTAAATGTTAGTAAATCAAAAATGATGGTGTTTAAAAAGGGAGGGAAAGGTAGTGTAAAAGAAAAATGGAAATGGGGAAATGAAAATATTGAAATAGTGAAAGAATTTAAATATCTAAGTATGTGGTTTACTCCTAAGAATACTTATGGGAAACAGAAAGAAGAAATAAGTGAAAAGGCAAAGTTGGCAATGAAGAAGGTGTGGTCATTGGTGAAAAGAACAAAGATGAATGAGGTTAAAACAATGATAAAGTTGTTTGATGTATTAGTTAAAAGTATAGTTGAATATACAGCAGAAATATGGGGATGGGAAGAAGATAAAAGAATAGAGAGTATACAAAATCAATTTTTAAATGGTTATTTGAATTGAGAAGGGGTACACCAAATTATGTAATATTGACTGAAATAGGAAGAGTAAAGTTGAAGGTAAATTTGGTGAGAAAAGCTTTAAAATATATTGAAAAGATTGAAGATATGCAAGAGAATAGATTGGTACAGGTATGTTGGGAGGAAATTTAAAAAATGGCTAGAGGGGGTAAGGGTTAAAGATGGATTGATAAAATAAATGAAAATATATCAGAAGAAGACAGATGTGGTGGGAAGATAAAGGAGTAAGAAAATGTAGTTTACAAGAATTAAATGAAAAAAATAATGGAGACAATTGTGGCTAAGGAATTAAAGGAAAGGATGGATAGAATAAATACTTCTGTAACATGTAGAATATATAAAAAAATTATGACAAATTGGCAAATAGAAAGATATTTAACAATAGAAAATAATATTGGAGTAAAAATCTTATTTTTAAAGATTAGATGTGGAAATATTTTGGTGGGAAATAATGTGTATGGTAGGGAGGAAGAAAGAATATGTAGAGGATGTAAAGAAGATGTAGAAACTTTGGAGCATGTTTTATTTGAATGTAGAATGGTAGAGGAAGAGAGAAAGAAACAAGTTTTAGAAAGAAAAAAAGATTGGGAAAAAACTTACTTTGATGGAAATCAAATTAATTGGAAAGTGTTATGTGACATAAAAGATTTTTGTAAAAAAATAGTTGATTGAAACCTCCATGGGTTTTGGATTATTTTATTGCTAAAATGGGAGGCAAGAGGATGGAAAAAAATCTGATGTAGTGCAGGAAAGCAATAGACTACATCAGGTTTTTTTCCATCCTCTTGCCTCCCATTTTAGCAATAGAATAAATCAAAGCCCTTCAAGGTCGAGGTTTAACTTATCGGATGAGGACTATACATTAATTTATTGTATTTTCAAATTATATACTATGAATGTTTTAAACTAAAGAAATAATAATTAATTACATTGTTCATAAATATATGTTAACAATGAGTAAGTGTTCACGAGAGTAATAAATCACATGAACACATTATTGTAAATAGAATAGAAGAGGCAACACACTTCAGCCTTGGTTTTGATTCACGATGGAAGTGACGAAATGTACTTCCAATTTATTTGTTTTACTTATTCAATCTTTATATTGATTAAATATATTTTTATATAAAACTTCAGAAGACTTTTCTCGTCCAATTATTCCTTATTGCTATGCAGAACCAGAATTAAGTCAAAATGTCGTATGTAACTAATGCTGACGCTAAGCCTAACCACAAAGACTGCTCGTATACAATCTTCCCAGTAAACCTACCCGTTCGAGTATTGTTCTTGAAATAAATAGATTTTTGATCTATCGCTCTGCGGACACCAACAATACTTCTTTAATTCTTTTAATGAATTATGTAGTTGTATTTATGTAACTATGTAATTTTTTACAAAAATCGTGTATTTTTTGCTCTAGAAACGCCATAATTGTAGAATATTCACATGATTGAAATCACCGAAGCTGCAGGCAATGAGCATATCACAACGGACGTTTTGGACATCCAGAAAATATTTGTGCAAACAAAACCCTCCGTGACGCGTCCAAACGTCCAGAACGTTGCATTCGTATCGTCTGCAGCTCTGTGTGGCCAGTTACATTGTGAATACAGGCGCATATTTTTTTGACACGTAGCGGCCGTCCCGTCCGTTGCGTCTGTCATGCTTTGTGTGGACGCACCTTAATTTTTTGCTTTCGGTTATTTCATTCATGTGACTGTGCTACAGTTATGGAGTTTCTGAGAAAATAAACACAAAGGAATAAAAAAATAGTGGCTTTACATAGATAGCAAACTAACTAGTTTCAACGTTTATTCCTGTATTTCTTAAAATATACTTTGAAAAAGACAGGAACAAAAATCAAAACAGGTTATTCCTTTATCTTAATATTTGGCATTGTAAAACCTCAGTCCATATTGTTCCGAAATACTATCAATAAAAAACATTTGGCTTAATTAGAATTGTAATAAACATTCTTTCTTGTAAGTTTAAATTTATCTTTAAATTTAGCCTTCTCTTTGCGTAAATCTTCAAATAAGCAATGGAATAAACAGATTTGTATACAAATCGGAGCGAACATAGCATCCATCGTGTCCGTCGCGTGGCCACCCTATTTTGTCCATCGCATCCGTCGCGTAGCGCTCTTGTGTGGCCTTAGCTTTGCGGATTAAATAGGTCCTGCAAGGAAAAAAAAAACAAAAACATCTGCCTTGATTGTTAAGTAATAAAATAAGTCATTTTAATTTGTTTATGGGCCCAAACACCTTTATTTATTAAATTATTCACCAATGTCCATTATTCACCGTTATTTAAGCAGTATTCTGTCTGCGATTTCATGAGGGGGGAAAAAAAGGCCAATATTTAAAAGAAATAACGATTTTATGAATATTAAAATGATATCTCTTATAATAAATTTTGTCAAACTTAATATGTAATGTAAATTATTTAAGTTCGTTTGTGGGCCCGAACACTTTTATAATATAAATATTTTTTTATCCTAAAATTATTTTGAAGCTAATTTTAGCTTTTCATCGAAATAAATATTTTTCTTTTATCTTTGAAAGTAACAAAGTAATCAAATCTAAAGGTAGGACTGAAGAAAACCTACTTGAGGGGAAAAGGAATTAAAAAATAGAAAGATGGCCTTGTCAAGTTAAGTAAATTTGGGAGAAGCTCCATGCATTCATCCAATCGCAGCAGCGACAGAAGGATATATTACTTTGTTTGTGTTTACATCTCTCGCAAAGTTAGTTGGATAGATTTTACAAACACCTTGTATTTAAGAAGGTTAGGCCTAAAATTGCGAACCATGAAATTGAAATTTCATATGCATCTAAATCTTACTCTCAACTTACCCATGCGTTATAGCAAATTTTATAATTTTTGATTCAAATTCTGCCTTGAGTATACACGGTGTTAAAAAATTATGTACAATAAATTTAGTGACATATTCTTCAGGTCAAAAGAAGACGAAAATGTTCTATAGCACTTTGTCTGGAAACGATTTGTTTGCGAGTAATCCAATATCATACAGTAGGGAAGCACGGTAGTTAGCGGACGATATTTTAGCAGTTCCAGTGTTTCGACCCAACACTAGGTTGAGTGGTTTGTTCCCTTTAAACCTACTTTAGGGTTGTTCCATTAGTTGTGTACGGTTGTTTCCATTACTGTAGTTTCACTACTGTACATCCACTAGGAATATCAATTTCAGAAAGTTTGTGTGCTTTGACATACGCATTACGATTTACGTAAAAAAAAGTCATGTACACGTATTCCAGTGCAGAATACACTGACTTGCACCTAATGTATGATCTTGCGGACGGAAATGCTGTGGAAGCAAGAAGACTCTACCAAGAACGCTTTCCAAATAGACGTTTGCCAAATAACCGAACATTTGTATCTGTCGACAGACATTTGAGGGAGCGTGGTTCCTTTGGCCGTCAAACAGGACAAGGGCGGCCTGTAGCACATTCTCCGGATGAGGAGGATGTGATAATTGACATCATACATGATGAACCACAGACAAGCACCCGTCGTATTTCTTTCATGGTACACATTCCACACTCATCTGTTTGGCGCATTCTTCACCGTCAGCTTTAGCATCCATACCACCTGCAACTGGTTCAGGCACTGAACCCAACGGACTATCCACCCCAACAACGATTTTGCCAATGGATACAACGTCGTCATGCTGCAGACCCTAGTTGTCTCAGCCAGATACTTTTCACGGACGAAGCAACCTTCACCCGGACAGGAATCGTAAATTCTCACAACCAGCACCATTGGGCAGATGCTAACCCGCATGTTACCAGAGCTCGAGCGCATCAAGAGCGTTTCTCCGTGAACATTTGGTGTGGAATTGTCGGAAATAACTTAATTGGCCCTTATGTGTTGCTGCCACGATTGACTGGGCGTACGTATCTTTTGTTTCTGCAGAATGCATTGCCAGAATTACTGGAAGATGTTCCTCTTTTGATAAGATCTAACATGTGGTTCATGCATGATGGCACTCCAGCACATTTCAGCCATGTTGTGCGAGCACATCTTAATGCTGCATACACGAATCGGTGGATAGGTCGAGGTGGACCGGTAGCCTGGCCTGCAAGATCACCCGACCTTAATCCCTTGGACTTTTTTCTGTGGGGTCATGTGAAAACGATCGTCTACAGCACAGAAGTTCCTAACATTATGGATCTGCGACAACGAATTGAAAATGCATGCCAAACCGTTGGTAATGCTGGCGACGAACTCTTCCATGACATCAGACGTTCGCTCATGCAACGAGCCGAAGCATGCGTGCGAGCTGGTGGCGGGCAATTTGAACAATTCCTGTAATTTTGAGCCAGGGGTTTAGTTGGCTGTTTCGCATAAATAAATCGTTTCCAGACAAAGTGCTATAGAACATTTTCGTCTTCTTTTGACCTGAAGAATATGTCACTAAATTTATTGTACATAATTTTGAAACGCCCTGTATACAGTATTTTATTGATTTTTTCTCTAGGATTTGATGTTGTTGTTCTGATTTACATCAAAATGTGCAAGGAGTATTCCTATTAAATGCATTCAAAAGAAATGCTACCAACAAGAAAAACAAAGTAAACTTTATGAATGATAAGCAGTGATAATCAAGAGCTATATTTGTCACTTCATTTGATGTGACATTGAAACAGATAAATATTATCAATTTACTAAGATAAATAGATAACTTGTCACATGATGCCCAGTGATTAATTGAAAAGGGGAGAATGTATCAGTAAAAATTAACCAGAATTATTTATTCATAACTGGGGAGCTGTGCCCCTTACCAATATATATACAGAGTGTTTCATAACTGGTGTCCCGTCTTTAGGTCCAAATAACGACTCAAGGGGAACAGATTGGGGGAAAATGAATATTGATTATTTGGTTTTAGGTCTCTTTCACCCGAAGCCACCGCGGCTACGCCACCACCCTTTTGGTGGCGCGTTCCTTGGTGGCGTGCTCAGATTCTTCTGCCACCAACGCGGCCACCAGAAATGAGTCACCCTCTATTCATGGAAATAAGCAAACATCCAGCTGGCAAACTGGGTGCACAGGTGTTTGCGAGGGGTGGTATAGGAAATAAGTCACCCTTTGTTCACGTTGCCCCAAACGATTCGCTACTATGAAAACCCCCTTCCTCAACTCCCTAACAATGGTGGTGGCATGAGTTTGTGTGAAAGGCTCTACTGTGAGCACTGATGACGTGGCCACGCCACGAAGTTGGTGCTCGAAGAATCGCGTCTTGAGCACATCCTCTCTTCTGGTCGCACATCCACTAGCGCCCTCACCACCACATGTGAAAGGTTCAACTGTCAGCAGTGTAACGACCTGGCTGCACCACCATGGCCACGCCACCATGGTGGCCTCGTGTGAAAGAGTCCTTAATGTCCCCTAATTCAGAATATAAACGTTTCGCGCCCTTGGGGGTGAAGGGGTAAATTTTGAAAATATTAATTTTGTAGGGGTAGGGGTTAGACCCCATGTGTTATTTAGAAAGTTGTAGAGCATCATGTAAAATGTGGGTTTAGCAAAAAACCCGGTGAAAAAATCTCATCCCCTGCCCTTTATTGAGTGGGTAAAGTGAAAGGTATGGCTAGCTAATGTAGACAAAAGCAGAAAAACTCATTTCCCATTTCCCATGTACATTTTTCAGATTTCATAATGTTTTTCCTGGGGGGAAAAGCCCGGTCGAGTTTATTAGCTTTACAGGGTAACGACTTATTCATTCTCATTAATTTTCCAAATGTAGGCCCTACTGTTTTCTAATAAGTATGGTTTTTGTCCACATCGGTTAGCCATACCTTTTACTTTACCCACTCGATAAAGGGGGCAGGGCATGAGATTTTTTCATCGGGTTTTTTGCTAAACCCACATTTTACATGATGCTCTATAACTTTCTAAATAACACATGGGGTCTAACCCCTACCCCTGCAAAATTAAAATTTTCAAAATTTACCCCTTCACCCCCAGGGACGCGAAATATTTTTATTCTGAATTAGGGGACATTAAAACCAAATAATCAACATTCATTTTTCCCCAATCTGTTCCCCTTGAGTCGTTATTTGGACCTAAAGACGGGACACCAATTATGAAACACCCTGTATATTCCCTTTTTCCTATTAATCATGAAACATTCCATGACAAGTTTTTGTGCGGTAATGCCAATTTTTATTCCTTTTAATGCATTGTAAAATTTATTGCAGTTGTTGATTTTCAGGCTCTCTGTTTCCAATCAACAAATAATTGCCATTCCACATGACAATCGCAATGTTCGTTTGTATGACTTGAATGGCATAAGATTAGCCCGATTGCCTCGAACAAACAGACAAGTATTAAATATACGTTTAATTTACAATAATATTTCAAACTCCTTTGATTTACTTTAAAATTTTTGATTAATACTGAATCACTTTCTTTGATTACAGGGACACCATCGTATGGTATGTAGTACAGCCTGGTCAGAAGAAGTACTTGTTGGAAATCGTAGCAGTTTGTTCACATGTGGATTTGATCGCCTTGTGCTAGGTTGGCAGATAAGCCCTATTTCAAAAGAAGGAAAAGAAGGAAAAGAGTGAAAAGTTAATGTCGTTGATAATTTATGATTACTGTATTTGAATGTGTTGATTGTTCCCCTCCCCCTTTATTCATGCATTTTGGTTTGATTTGTTTGCTTCCTAAGTGAATGTTTTGGTTATGTTTAACAATGAATAGACTTGAATTGTATTCATTGACTAATTTAAATTTTAACAGTATTTTGTTTTGTAAAATTTATAAACCTTGTTGAGATGGATTTGGGTGCGTAAGATAACAATAATTAAAAGAATGATTTTAATACAAACGTTATTGCCAGAGATTTGTTTTATATAAGAACAATACATGTTAAAAATGGCAGTTTGTTAAAATTATTTTAATGAATGCACATGGTTGATTCATTCGTTATAATGTTTCCCACTGTGTGCATTGCAATCTGTTTTGATATGTATATCCTGTTAAAATTATTTTTGAAATGGAAATGTGAATGTTAATGTTATTCATGTTATTAAAAGGAAAATAATTCAATTCCAAAAACGTGTATATATAAAAATTGTAAATCTTGTCACCGTGAAAGGTTGTGGAAAATCGTCATTTTAGTTTCATATTAAACATAAGATCATTGCACATCTTCATAAATGACTCAATGCGTAACAAATACAATGTATATAGTTATAAATTATAAATGTATTTTATGGACTAAATAAAGAATTCCGTATAAATGTGCATCTATATGTACGTATTTATTTATTTATTTATTTATTTATTTTATTATTTATTTTATTGATGAAATTGTGATGGTCCCAGGATTGTTATACAGGGTGTAAATTATCTCCTTCAAAAAAACTACACTACGATGTAGACGAAATTCAGGCGACTAAAGTGATATGAGACACTTAGGGGTGCAAATCGCAAGCAACGCCGTAAATTGAACCTCAAACTAAGCCGAACTGCGTGGCGCTGCGTAGCACGAGCCAAATTTGGGCTACTGTGTTCGCGCGGCACGGCCTGGCTGGTTCCCTCGCTCCCCACTACCTCATCCCGAAGAGGTCTGCCTTCCACTCCAACGTGACGTATTCTGCCCTCGCCTGGTTTAATACCGATAGCAGATTATTTGATGAATAGCGTGTACAGTAGAACCTCTTTAAAACAAATTTCAGGGGACCAAAACTTTGCTTCCTCTTATCTGAAAATAAAAGGAAACCCTGATGGAGCAGTGTTATCATAAATTATGGACAAGGCTGGAAAAATTCCAAAAATCTGAATAGACAGTTTGCTACCACTCTAATTTTCATGGTAGCCAACCCAAAATAAGCAAAATTGAAACCAAAACATCCTGTTTGGCCGGGAAATTGCAGCTATGCATTAATAGTTTCGATATTGAATTGGATGAAAAATTTCAATAACAGTATAAAAAATTAGCAAAATACCAGCATTATACAGGGTCGGCACACATTAATATGACCACCTCTCCTCAAACATGTTGGAACGTCCCATGGTATACAGATGAAAAATCATTAAAAGCTGACAACAGCATATCAAATGTCGCAGTCAAGGGCAGACCAAGTGACCTGTCAGACCTCCAAAAGGGGATCATCATTGGCTATTGGGCCAAGGGGGGCAGCATTTCAGAAATGGCCACCTTTGTGAACTGCTCTAGGGCTGCCGTTGTAAAGGTGTACCGCGACTGGACGAACCAGACAGTTTCGAGCAACCGAAGAGGTAACTGTGGGGCCCCACGGGCCATCAATCCTAGAGGCGCGTGTTGGTTACGATGCCTGGCCAAGACCAATCGGCCTGCCACTGTTGAGCAACTGAAACAGCAAATGGACAGTGGGGCTACTACGCATGTCAGCACCAAGAGAGTGCAACGATCCCTCTTGAGGTTGGGGCTCCAGAGTAGGCGTATGGTAACAGCACCCATGTTGATGCCTGTGCGTCACCAAAAACTCCTCCAATTCGCGATGGACTATCGCCATTGGACCTCGGCCGAGTTCCAAAGGGTTGCAATCTCTGACGAGTTGCGGTTTCTGGTGAACGGAGTGGACGAACGATGGAGAATTCGTCGGGAAACAACTGAGAACAGGCATCCCGACACCATCGTTGGCAGACGACTGGCTGGTGGGGGAGAGTGACTGTTTGGGGGATGTTTTCGTGGTACGGTCTGAGTCCACTGATACCACTGGAGGGTACACTGAATGCTGTTTGTTACCTGATGATCGTCGCAGACCAGGTACACCTTTTCATGTCTACAGTGTTTCCTCAGGGTGATGGCACTATCAACAGGACAGTGCTCCCTGCCATACTGCCAAAATTGTCCACGACTGGTTCGAGGAGATGAGGATGAAATCAAGCTACTGCCATGGCCACCAAACTTCCCGGACCTCAACCCCATTGAATATTTGTGGAGCCATCTCGATCGCCATGTCCGCAATTTGGACCCTCCACCACGCACGGTGATGGAATTATGGGATGCACTGATTGCCGAATGGTCCCAGCTCTAAATAGTGACAATTCAAAATCCCTTATGCTTGAGACTTTAGATATTTCAACTGAAAAACCACAACAGTTTTTACTTTTCTCAATAGTTTTTGATGGATCTTCAAGGACAGTTGCTCTTAGGTAGGGAGGGTATTGATTAAATCGTAAATCGCATACACTCGAATACTTTCGATTTCAATACCCGTAAATTATCCTGAAATGGATGAAAATACCTGCAATTTACCCAGAATCTTTCAATACCTGTAAATTACTCGACACAGAATGAAAATACCCGGATTCTGGGTAAATATCTGGAAAACGCCAACACTGCTGTTCTTTTAAAGTGAAAATACAGCGCCAGTTTGCTCGCGGCCAGAGGTGTTTTTTTTTAAATTAAAAAAAACTGCCCGTAATGCCTCTGAACAATTGTTAGTTGCCATGTTCTGAAACTATCGTATGAGGTAATCATTCCTTTTTTCAGCGCCAGTCATTTTATGTGGAATGCAACAGCGAAACAGTGTGTAGCGCTGCTGCGGAAGGCGAATTTGCGTCTCGACCGAGATTTATCTGCGTTAACGCACCTTCTGGTGTGTATATTGCGCCTGAACTCTCGTCTTTGGGAAGGGTGTTATATATATGTTAGTGTCTCTTTCTTCCAATGCCGGCTTCCTTTTTATGTTCGATTTTCCCGTTGCTAATTTGCACCCCCCATTTCTTAGCAAATCGTGGAACTTAATCGCTCCTCACTCGTGGCCAGAACGATTGCTATCCATGGGGTTGAGACAGTTGGACTGCTGGCACCTTTTCTCTTCACGAAACGATGTGACCTCACGTTCACCTGGGTTTTACAATATGATAAATGAATTACGGGAAGCAAAAGACAAAATCCAACATCTAGAAAAAGACTGGCAGGAAGAAAGGAAAACATGGAAGGAGAAGATAGAAACACAAGATGAGGAAATTAAATTCCTGACAATCAAAACGGATGACATAGAAAATAGAAGCAGAGAAACATAATTGTGAGAGAGATAGCAGAAGTGGAGAATGAGACCTAGCAGCAAACAAAACAAATCTACGAGGATTGGACCAGTAGACAGTTAAGTATTAAAAAAAATAAGTAAAGAAAGAGCACACAGTCTGAGACAAAAACGGAGAGGAGCAAAAATGGAGAGACCCATGATAGTAAAACTTCTGTCCAGTGCCGCCCCGTGTGTAACAGTCGTCTTTGTACAAAGCTCCCCCCCCCCCCCCATTTCATCTTGGAAATTGGATCAAAGACGTTATCTTTTTTAAAGTAATAAAAAGTACGCAAACACAGGAATTTTTCAAAATCTTCAAACATATTTATTACATTATACATAGTTTTAATACTGTTTGGTTATGGTCATAAAATGGCGCTCCAGCTCCCCTCCCTTATGCTGGCGCCTTTTCGTGCATGTCAGAAGGGGTCGTCCACAAATTGCGTCATCCTTTTTCCAAATAATTTTATATCTCCCCCATGTGTCAGCACATGTCATATTTTGTAACCCCTACCCTTCGGTCATATGTCATCCTGACCAAAAAGTGGCAATTAAATTCTATTAACCAATAGAGGTAATAAATATAAATAATGCCATCATAAAGGGAAAAACATAACATTTATTGAAATACAGATCTTTAATCCATGGTGAGGTACTCCACATTTCTAAATCTTTAATTATTACAGACACATTTTTTGCGGTTGTTTCAGGAACGAATACGTCAGAGATATCATATTCACTAAGCTACACAAAAATCAACATCTTCTATAGATGACTGCAAGTCTATCTCTCCTAGTTTGCAGATATTATCTACAACTGCAAGTGTTGTAGTAGGAGCATTCAAATTAGAGATCTTGCCATGTGCAATTTCAAGCACTTGATAGAAGGGAAATAAAGACCACAGATTTGGCATACACGTTTGTGCAAATTTTCCTGTACACTTGGACAACATGTGTCATATGGGAGTGTTCTATATTTTTTCCATGCGGTTCGAATAGCTTTAAGAGACAGAGCAAGTGTTACAAACAAATATGGAAACTGGTCATTGCGATGAATGGGATTTGCCTGTGGAAGTGCTGTAAGCAAATTGGTTGGTTTGTTATTCCAAATAATTGTTAGGTATCTGCTTTTCCCCCTGGTTTTTCAGTTAATACTTAAGAACATTGTTTAGCGTTGGGTTAAGAGTTTTTTTTTTCTCATCTTATACTTTTATTCGTATACGTTTATATTTATCTCAAAGTGGGTATAGTTATATAAATATAAGGGGTACATATATGTCATTATGTACCTTAGTAGTCGACGCCTTAATTTCTAGAACTCCCCCAAGTGTGAGATACTATGGGCCATAGATGATAGCGATGAACGACGGCTACGAAGATGCGGGCAACCGTGGACCAACTGAGGTCCCAGATGAACGAGTGGGCTACCAAACGTGTATCCTTAAAACAGTTCAGCGACGTTGCTGCGTATGGGGCTCCACAGCAGATGGTTGGCTCATGCACCAATGCTGACCATCTTCGAACTTGGTTCACTGGAGACAAAGACTGACATTTGCACGCCAGTACCGCAACTGGACAGCAACAGAGTGGCCAATGGTGGCTTTTTTCCGATGAATCATGGTTTATGCTCCATCGGACAGATGGGTGATGCCGTGTACCGCGTGCAGCGTCAGCACAAGTGCCCAGGCCGGAGGAGGCAGCGTTATGGTCTGGGGAATGTTTTCATGGTATTCCTTGGGTGCACTCATTGTGGACTGCACCATGGATTAATGGAAGTACGCATCTGTCCTTTTAGACATATCCATCCCTACATGCAGATTGTTTTTCCTCAGCACAATGGCATCTTCCAGCAGGACAATGTGACGTGCTATACAGCGTGTAATGTCCGTGCGTGGTTCGAAGAGCACGAGGATGCGTTTATAGTACTCCCCTGGCCCCCAAACTCCCAGGATTTAAACCCCATAGAGCATCCGTGGGACCACCTTGATCGGTTTGTTTGCGCCATGGATCCTCCACCACGCAACTCATGGCAACTCGCCACAGAACTGCAGTCGGCATGGCTTCACATCCTTGTCTATACCTTCGAACCTTACTGACTCTTCCTGCCCGTCTCGCAGCTGTCCGCGCCGCGAAAGATGGTTATTCTGGCTACTGACAGGTGGTCACATTAATGGAATTTTTGGTAGTAATTGGCTACCAAAATATAGGATTTCTCGAGCTCTGGTTATGATTCCTGCCTCAGATCAGATTGTTAAAAATTATCATCATTCGTTTATATCAGAGAAACACTTGGTTATTAAGATCGTTGCGTTTCCTCTTTTGTGATTAGTCATGCCAATAATATAATGAAACAATGAAATATAACGTGAAACGGGGAAATCAAAATGCTTGTGAAATGAATAGTGCGTATTCTGATCAATGCGTGGAAATGCCTGTGTTGTAGCGGGAGCGTTAAGTCTAGTGACTATTCCCAACGAGCAAAGATCTCGAAGGGCCCTGAAGAGGTAGTGAGGGTAAATAACGAAAGTTTTACTTACTATGGGTGTTCAAGGATTGCAAGCATATTCGAATGGTCTAGGAAGGCTGGTGATGCTCGAAGAGATTGATGAACGTTAATGAAGGCCAGCGATGGCCGAAGAGGTACCTGTCGGTGAAGATTCGAATGAAGTCTAGTAGGCTTGTAGAAAATGTTTAAGGAATATCACATAGAAGCAGGATGGCAAAAGCAAGAAATATTGAAAAACATAACAATGATTAAGTACAATGTCGAAATTCACAAAGCTCATAAAGCGATTGGGGAGCAAAGATTAGAAAAGGGTAAATAAGCAGTCCATGGATATTAAAAATTTACGAGCATGAATATAGAGCCATTGACTTGATGAAAGCAAAATTTTCGAATTCTGACATTGGCAATGATATGCACAACTAATGCTAACAAAGCGCAAGACACAGTCTTCTGCGATTGTTTTAGAATTTCTTTCAACAATGCTTGAATGACCAAAAAAGGTGGGGGGGGGGGGGGACTCTAATCCACAAAGAGGGCTGAAATACGTATTCGGTATTTTGTTTCTCTTTGTCGATTAGAGGTTCCCCTTTTTGGTTGTTGCATTCCACAGTTTTTGCTTAATTTTTATTTTTAATGCTTGAATGAAATAAATTTGCAGTTTAAACATCCTCTGCGGCTTGAAAGGGTTGACTTTTCAACACAAATATTATGAACAATTTAAGTAAAACAACAAAAGAAAACCAAAACCCAAATTAACAAAATTATTTTAGAGGTAAATGACGTACCTTTACCACAGGTCTTTTAAGATACGAATATTTCTGTTTCACATTGACAACTCATATTACACCATCCTTTCCTGAAAAGACTTCTTCTATGATCCCTAATGGCCAATGTAAAGGAGAAAGATTTTCTTGATTTACAAGAACAACTGTTTCAACTTTTACAGGATTAGATGGTGTATTCCATTTTTGTATAACTTGTAAATGTTGGAGATTTTAATTTTTCCACCTTTCCCATAATGATTGTAACAAATTATTAAGTAATGTTCGTCTCTCTAATAAATGACTACATTCATTTCCAGTTGAATCATCTGGAAAGTATTGCAAGGGAACAGACATGAGAAAAAGTTCTGGAGTCAAAGCAATTTAATCAGAAGGATAGGAGCCAGGGTTCATACACTTGATAAAATTCCATTACCTTTCCAAAACTTTCAAGGCAATTCAATACATTTTCCAAACCATAATCTTTTATATTATTAAGAAAAAACAATATATTCATATCATTTATAAATAATTATTAAGAAAACATTAAATTTGTTCAAAAAACACTTTTTCCAAAACTTAAATCAGAAACCATTGATTATCCAAAAACTTTCCAGGCCTGGAAATTTTTTTCTATTTTCCAGGACATTCCAGGATTTCCATGACCCGTACGAACTCTGAGAGCTTAGTTGATAGAATTTAAAATATCTTCTGTTTGTGCAAGGACGATAGTCATTCTTCATAAGTCAATAATTGCTTAACCTATGACTCATTTTAAATGAGACTTAAATCTTTATATATCAGCTTCCCAAATTCCGCCGAAATGCTGTGTGCCTGGCGGTATGAATTTCCAATTAATTCTTTTTCAAAAGATGTATCATTACTGATTCATAAAATCTCATTAAAAATGTATGAATATCAGTCAATTTGGTATTAGCATCAATAAAATTTGTTGCATTATCTGAATACATCAAACAAGTTTAACCAGGCCACGTCTTGAAATGAAACGTTTTAATGCTGACAAAAATGCATCGGTAGTTAAATCTGATCCCACTTCTATATTAACTGTTTTGTTACTAAGCAGACCAAAAATGCATAAATAGGCCTTTTGACTATGAATTCCACGTCTTCGGGTATATTACAATATTTATTGGATCAGCATAATCCATACAGGTGTGTGCAAATGCAGTGGCCTCTTGAACCGTACAAGCTAGTAAATCTGCCCGAAACAAGATTGACACAAATGAATGCGTTGTCTTAAAATACAATGAAGTGACGTAATCCAGTAATGCTTTCTTAATGTAGAGAGTAATAATTGAGGACCTGTATGACCTTTCTGTGGCAACAATGTTGGATGTTGTGCCATATGATGTCAGTGTTGTTTTTTTTGTTGTTTTTTTTAATAGCGGATTTAGCATTTTATTTCTCTTCGAATATGCGACAATGCCAATAGAAACATATTTTATTTTATTTTAAGTTAATTCTTGTCTTTGGATTTGTTATTGTTGTAATTGCTGCTTGTTTACAGTTATTTTTGATTCTGAATATTTAACTTCTTATGTAATTTGCGCCTTGTTAATCGTAGAATTAACAATGTGCCAACGATCGTTTCGTTATTGTTGAAGAGCTGCTTCTCAGAGAAGCAATTATTGCTTTTCGGAAAAGGCAATCTTCTGTTTTGCTTATTGTTAAAAAAAAGAGCGTTTTGCTATATTTCGTGTTAAACTGTGTTTTTTTGATTTAGCTGTTGTCGTGGCTGGTCATATATTTTTACTTTTCCAGAAAAGTTAAAAAGTTGAACCTGCCATGTTGGCATTCGAACGCTAACATGCCATGTCAATTAGCAACGGAAGAGAATGCTGTTATTTTAATGTTTTGCCTTGCTTTTAGAAGATTTACATTTTTAGTTGTCGTCGTCCAAAATAATATTTATTTTCCCGTGCAGCGCTGGATTTTTCTAACGAGAGACTAAAGGTGCCTTCCCATAGCTCGCTTTGAGCGTTTTGTGTGTGAATTTTCAAGCTTGAGCTATCCTAAACACCAAGCTGATACGCGCGAGTTGCGTATAGCGCAAGGAATTTCAAGCTGCTTTTCGCTTCAAGCAGATATCTGACCAGGTGCCTGCTGCCCTCTACAGCCCAAATCGACTACCGAACTAGCCCAAATATAGCCCAAATAATCGCTTCTCGCTAATAAGACAAATAAATTAGCCCAAAAATATAGCCCAAATAATCGCTTCTCGCTAATAAGACAAATAAACTAGCCCAAAAATATAGCCCAAATCATCACTCCACTTTTCGCCAAAATCTTCGATTTTATGGTAGGCACTGAAAAATCGATTTTGGACTAAGTCTTTTGAGCATTTCTTTTTAATTTTTGCCAAAGATTGTAAAAATAATTTCGACTAATCACAACCATTCTTTGCAAGAACTATTTCTTATTAGCTGCTTTTTTCACTCAAGCTTGCTCGCAACTGCTCGTTGCAGTCTATTATTGAAGTACCAGGATTTAAGAAAATCATAGCATTAAAAAAAAAAAAATACATAAATATCCCTACCTTTTGAGCGCGATAAAGTGAACTCTTCAATTTCACCTTACAGTGTCAGGAGTCTACCTCCCAGAACAGAGTATAGTCCGACCTTGGACATTCACGTTTTGGTGTTCGCGAATTCGCAGATTCGCGAAAATTTTTTTGGAACCGAACTCGCTTGCATCCGCGAAATTTTCGCGAAAAATCCCACAAAAGCGTTTATGTTAATTTATAAGTTTTCATGCTTTTAAGTGTACGGCACCTGTACTTGTAATTTTAGTATAAGAAAATTTTAGTCAATGACGATTTTACTATGTTTCTGGGGAAAATTCAAGACATATACGAGGGAATGTAAATATTAATTCAACATGCAATACATGTACTGTAATTATAATTTCTTGGAATTACGGGGAATGTTTGCACACATAGCACTGCTTTTTCTTTAGATCTCGAGACACATTTGCTATAATGTAAACAACCACAGACCATTGTAACTAATTTTTCTCGTTGCTGATTGGCTTGTAGTTTGGATGCAAATTCCTAGTCATTTCCCCCCATCTTAGCACAAGACGTGCGTGTGACAACTACACGTACAGGGTGCTGCAAATAAATACAGTGCAGTACTGCCAGGTGGACTATTCGCTCATAGATTGGGCGAGGTCAAAAACGTAAACTCCGCGTTGGGTTGATGAAGGAATGATTATTGCTCGATTGTTAACGTATTGTTGACTATCGTAGCAACAATGATTTTCTTCACTAACTTAACTTGGTGTTAGTATTTTTGACCTCGCCCATTGTTACTTCATCCTATTTCGACCATTGTTAATCAAATTTAGGGTTTGTTATTGGTAGAAATATGATTAACAATGGTCGAAAAATGATGATGTAACAATGTGTGAGTGGATAGGCTATCTGGCAATACTGCCCTATATTTATTTGCAGCACCCTGAAAACGTATTTATATTGCTTTTTTTATTTACTCATTTAAAAACTCTCAAAATGCCTAAACGTTCCACACTTTATAGAACTAAGGATATACACCATTTTTGGCTACTTTACCAAACATTAGTGAATCCTCCTCATTTGCGACAGGTTCTGCAACCTAACCCCGCGAATGTTCGAGGCTACTTTGAACTGGTTTTTACAGGAATTGTATCAAGTGATGTAGCCCAGTAAATAGCCAAGAGCCCAAATTGTATTTTTCCTGCCAACAGGGTTTGAAACTAGCCCAATTGGGTAAAGCACTAGATTAGAAAAGTACGACCATTCTTTTCCACTACCAGTTGCCGACAATCTTGTGTTCTCATTAGTTTTTCCTAATCACGTGATCTGAATCCGCCATTTTGGTGCCCTAACGCGATACCGTAGCAAGGTAAATGTATAGGAATGAGGGGTGGAGATTCTTAATATCATAAGGATTATATTAAGTTGATTTGTTCTTTATCTAGAAAATTGTATTATTTAATATATTCAATTTTTTTATAGAAATATTTTTGGAAATTTTTTTGAAACAATTTATTGGAAATACAATAGGATTTTAAGGTTACAGTAAATATAAAATTTAAGCTTTTAAAGTTTAGAAGTAAAAGTTACTTAAAGTGCAACACAAATAAGCATTGTGATATATTTTAGGAGCTTTTTCTTTTTTAGATATTCATTTAGGGTCCAAATGTATTTTTAAAGGTGGTCTATTAATTATTATATAAGAAAAGGAGAGGTTTAATAATATTTCAATTCCATAAATATATGAATCTCCTTTTTTATTTCATCAGAACTGACATTGGTGACTTTTATTTATTTATTTATTTATTTATTTATATTTATATTGATTTTATTTATTTATAAATATAAAATATAAATATATAACTAAAAATATATAATATAAAATATAAATGTATAAATATAAATAAAATTAATTTAAATTTAAATGAGTTCAGTCTCCTATTTAATGGGGAAAAATCGTAAAATTAATAAAAACAAAAAAACCCAACACTTCCTTCAAGATTATCGTTTTCCCCTATCAACATTATCTTCACAAGACTTTATCTACATCCTCAATAGACTAGGTTTATTTCTACTATCAACAACATCTGCAATAGACTACATCCTTTGATTTTTCTTCCATCTCACAAGTTCCTTCATCGTTTTTCAAGATTGGTGACTTTATTTATTATTAATTTTTTTGTTTTTATTAATTTTACAATTTTCCCCCATTAAATAGGAGACTGAACTCACTTAAATTTAAATTAATCATTTAAACTCCTTAAATCAATAATTCATAAATAAAATTAAATAAATAATTGAATAAAAGTCACCAATGTAAGTTCCAAACTTTATTTACATTTATTAACATAACATAAAATATTATAGACCTATTTCAATTACATAAATATATGAATCTCCTTTTTTAATGTTAATGAAATGATAATATAAATAAAATACTGGAACTTACATTGGTGACTTTTATTTATTTGAGAAGTGGGAATATACTGTGGATAAAGACATGGTGCAAAAAAGGCGAACCTCTTGTCCACAAACGTTTTAATGGGCGAATACGTATTTCGATCTCTTTGAGATCATTATTCAACGCAAAATAGGGAAATCAACAAAGCAAGCTATTTATAAGAAAAAGAGGGGCCGTTGAGTCTCTCCAAAGGACCAATCAACGAACGTGTCGAACTTCCAATGGGAGAGCCAATCGACATCTCATACAAAATAAAATAAAAGCGCGGACCTAAAAGAGATACAGGTTCCAGACAATTGGCAAGAGTTATACAATAGAAAAAGGTTATACAAAATCCAAAAATTATACAAAACAATATTACCAAAGTATACATTATAAATTCAAACAACTGGCAAAAGTTATACAATAGAAAAAAGGTTAACAAAATCCAAATATACATAATAAAAATTCTAAACTATACAATCTGAAAACTTCTATTTAACAACAAATTACAGTAAAAAAATAAATTAAAAAAGTACAAGGAAACAACCAAAAAATTAAGAAATCTTAAGCAATTTTAATAAAATAGAATCGCCGAGGGGACCCGAGTCATTGTTCAGCAATATTCCGTAGTCCTTTTTCCCAATCTCCAAGGTCTCGTATGCGTCCAATGAGTTCCTGTTCCTTACGGACCTAAGTAAATGGCAATCCTTTAATAAAACGGCGTGGCCCGTTTCAAGCATGTGCATGGCGACTGCGGATCTCTCAGGATGAGCAAACCTGGCGTGGGCTGTATGTTCCTTGAATCTGGTTTTTATGTTGCGGCACGTGGCTCTTCGATAGGTCATGGGACACTGGCTGCAGCCTATCTCATAATTTCCGGCCTGCAATAGTGGTGCCGTTTTGTCCTTAGGGTTTCCGAGAAGGTTCTTCAAAGTATTGGGATTTTTGTTTGCTATGGACAGCTGTGCTTACTTAAAGATTGCCTGTAAGTTGACATTGAGACCACTATTATAGGAAATGGGCAATCTGAATTTGGCATTCTCGTTGCTGCTGAGTTTTGTGGATTCTCTAACTAATTTCACAAAACTTTATCTCCTGAGCAGATCTTTAACCAATTCATAATCGTAGCCATTGACGACTGCTATATTTTGGATGCGTGTGATTTCGGCATCAAACCTACCCTTAGACAAGGGATATTTAAAGCTCGATCCACTAGAAAGATGTAAGAAGCCAATTTTTGGCTCCAGGAATGGTTGGAAACTTGTGTATATACACGTCGGTGTATGTAGATTTCTGATAGATATCGAATTCCAACCTACTGCCTGTCCGTATGATTTTCAAATCGAGGAAAGTGTAAGGTTCCTGGGGATAATTATGGAAATAAGTGGTCGAATGAATAATTAATCATTTATAAAGGACTGCGCCAGTGAATTATACTATTCACAAAGTTTTTATGATAATTTAGGATTTATCCCATTAACTTACATACTAAAATCTCCACTCACAGGCCGGCCAACGAGGGAAGAAATAGGCACGTGAAATGGTCTTAAACAATTAAATAAGTTGTTTATTGATCATATAACAAAGGATATATAAAACAATAACGTTAGGTAATTTGGAATATAGGATGTGGATAAATGAATAATGAAATTCAATTAATATGATGTTCATTTTAAGTATGCAAATTGGGAATAATTCAAATTGTGATAATGACAGACATTGTATCAAATTGTATCAATCTGGATCATCATAAAGTATAAATAAGAAAACACAATTTTCATGTAAAGACTTGGCAATCAATTTATATGATGTACAGTAAGGTAATCTATCAATTTAAAGATTTGAATAGATAAGTATTTACGAGATAATTATTGATAATTTCTTGAATAACAGTGATTTTAAATCAGAATGAGTTTTGTGTAAATCTTTACTTAAAGAGGGTAATCAAATGTAGAAATGTTTAAACCATATCTAAATGCGAAACTAAAATGACTGATTTAACAATTACTACGTACAATAAAGATTAACAATCTAATTTCTAAGATTTAATGGAATATAGCAAATGGTCTGTCTGGATCAGGTAAGAGTTTTGGGAGAGTAGGAAAAATATAATGCTCTAATGTAAAATGTATCTGTCTTTCCCACTATCTGTCTGATTAAATAATCCGGTCCCAATTTTTAATGTAATAATATGAAACAGAAAGAATGGCCATTGAGACATAAATGGAAATGGGCTATACCATGGTCTTCTCAATCTGTCCGCTCTTGAATGTCTTTCTCGCTCTTTGGCTACATCGAAACGTCCGGGGGTTGGGGGTGGACTCCTCTTCCGAAGTGGCTGGTAGATCGATCTGGTAGGCTCCTTCTTCCACGATGAAATTATGTACCTTCTGTGGCTGGTTACTTTCTCTCCAACTAATACTGGTCTCCAGGAACTATTTAAATTGATGGAGCTGGTTCTCAGCTAGGCGGATACTCTTTAAAATCCTCGACTCGAGCGAACACAAAGATAAATTTGTTGTGAACTTAATTTAAACAACTAAAACTTAAAATATTTGAGTTAAGTCTACTTTTTAGA
>JAHWFO010100765.1:41499-52443 GCA_023313115.1 Rhysida immarginata
GACTAATGCCAAAAGTGACACTTAAAAACGATTCTTAACAAGCGCTGTAGTAAGCCAATAAATGTTTGAAGTTGTTGCAAAACAATATGTAGCTAACATGAAATTAGCACCAAAATGGCTGCCTGCAACCAAATGGCCGTACTTTCATAATCTAGTGCTTTACCAATTGGGCTGCAAATAGCCCAACCTGGTCACCCTGTATCTAGATCACTGTTTGACTTTAAAGATATTAGCAGCTTGGAAATGACCGAGAACCATGCGCAGTACACGTCTTTCCCTCTTGAATGCAATGGGTGCGAACATGGGCTCGCTATTATACTGCATGAATGCAAAGGAGAAAAGTGAAGGAAGAATTTCGCGAATTGTATGTTTCCTTTTTACTTTCTTATATGTAGTATAAAAAAGTATTTTAATCACGTAAAATTTCGATCACGAGATCTTCATTGATCTTCACGTTTTCAGATACCTACATTACGAAAGTGTCCGTTTATCAGTCTGTGCATGTGTCCACGATAGCGTTCAAATGGCTAAAGCTATCGAGACCAAAGTTTAAACCTAAGATTATAATCTTCCTCGGGAGGTCTGATTAGTTTTCCAGTGGAATCGGTGAACTGGAAGTATCAGTTTACTCAAGCGCCAAAATATAAATTTTGAAATATCTCGTTAACCATTGCATTTATGAAAATTTTCAAGGGATTGAAAAGTGTTTCCAATTTTAAACAACTTTTGTTAACGAAATGTTTCAAAATTCCAACCGGAAGTACCAGTTTTACTCTTTTCAAAATCCAGTTTTTGGCTAATTCAGGCGAAATCAGACGGTATAGGAAAATTTGTGAAGTATACAAAAGTGTTTAGAAGCTAATTTTAAACAACCTTTGTTAAGAAAATTTTTCAAAATTTCAACCAGAAGTACCAGTTTTACTGTTATCAAAACCCAGTTTTTTGCTAATATAGGCGAAATAAGATGGTATAGGCAAATTTGGAATCTATACCAAAGTGTTTAGAAGCTAATTTGAAGTAACTTTTATTCACAAACTTTTTAAAAATTTCTATTGGAATTTTCTATTGGAATTTTTAGACAGTTGTTTAATTTTTTTTTGTATTTGGACCAGGTCATTTATGTATAGGAAAGTCGGGTGGTGACCACACTTCATTTTTGTCCTTTGTATTCCGGATTTGTTTGAAGAATATCTTCAGTTTATTATTATTTCTTCTTTGAGTAATATAGTATGGTTTAAAATTTTTTATTAATTATTTATTTTTTTAATTTATGTATTTATTTATTTATTGTTTTATTAATTTATTTAATTTTATTTATTATTTATTTATTTTATTTTTTTTCATTTTATTTTAATTTATTTTATTTTATTAATTTATTATATATTTTATATTCATTAATTAATTTTTAGTCTTTATTGAATTTATTATATATATTTAATTGTTTTTTACTCATTTTATTTTATTAATTTGTATATTATTTTACTGTATTTATTACTCAAGTTTATTTGATTAATTAATCGCTGTGTTTATTTAAATTTAGTTGGTTTGTTTTATTTTATTTATTTCATTTATTGTGGCATCAGCGAAAATAAAAATAAATATTACGTATTGCTAAATTGGAAATGTTTTCTTTTTTAGAAATACTTTTAAATTTAATTATCAATAGTTTCTTAAAATTAAGCTCCTTCTCTGTAACAGCAAACGTTTTCGTGCCATGTTTTTTTGAATTCCCACCTGCGATTTCTCGCCAGACACATTGGCTATGGGATACCTTCAACACTAGTATTTGCTTTAAAGCTTGCAAACTGCAGCTACGTTTTTCTCGCGACTAGAATTTGCTTTATAGCTCTAGCAAGCTATGGGAATGTAACTTTACTATGGTGAGACTGTTCTTCAGTGTTGGCGTGAAGGTGGCATCGGTTTACCCAGAAGGCGCTGCTCAAATCCCCGGAAATTCACAAAATTTCCCCGAACTCGATTGAAAAGGAATTAAATGTCCCGGGGCATTCTGCGTTAGTATTTGTAGGATCCTTTTAACTTGGAAGATAAAAGAACCCAATCTGAAACGTTAAAACGCTAAGATGACGTCATGATAACTCGATCGAAATCTGAATCTTCATCGCTGATGCTAAGAGCTAAGGGATCTCAGTGGGCATAATCTTGTTTCATTTTTATAAAATCCTTTTGCCATCCAATAATCCTGCTATTATCCACCACAATTATACATGGACCGTTAAATCCAGGGTGGGGATATAGCATAAATTTATATCCTCACCCTGGTTAAATCCGAGCATAATCCCAGGTGCAATCTTATATGTGATTTTTTTTATTGTGACAACCCCCTCGCTACAAACGTTTTTTAAAATAAATTTTTGATTTTTAAAAAAAAAAAAAAGTTTTTATGAACACAAATATTAGAGAATAAATGTGAAATATCTGGCGAATGATTATGAAAATTAACCAATAAAAAACCATCTTAACAGAAAAAATGCTCAAATCTCAAATATAAACTATTTAATTAAAAAATTGCTAAAAATTATGTGGATAGTGACTATATAAAACTTAAGACTAAATCATGGTCACGTGACTTCCTCCTCGCATTTTTAGTCTTAAGTTTTATGTCTTTATTTAATATTTTCCAAGGTTTGCTAAAAGCATTTCAGTAATTGGGTTGAAAAATTTTATACCACCTTCTATGCCTTTGCGAGTTATCATCAGGGATACAACGACATTATTGTCCAACGAATACCTGTGTTTCGTTTTGCATTTGCTTAACTCACCAAAGACACTTTCAACCAAAGCATTTGAAAATGGCAATACCAATAATATCTTCGTAAGGCTGGGGAAAATTGCTTGGCCAGCAGCATTCTTTAAAGGTGCGTTCCCATAGCTCGTTTGAGCTTTGAAGCAAATTCCACTCGCTAGAAAAATATGGCTTGAAAAGTTCAGCTTGAAAAGCCAAGCTAGCATTGAAGCTATCCCATAGCTAAAGCGTCTCGCGAGAAATCGCAGGTGGAAATTCAAAAAGACATGGCACCTCTTAATGCACGAAAACGTTTGTTGTTACAGAGAAAGGGTTTAATTTTAAGAAGCTATTGATAATTAATCGTAAAAGTATTTTGTAAAAAGGAAAACATATTTCCACTTTAGCAATACGTGATATTTATTTTACTTTCGCTGACGCTACAATAAATGGAATAAATAAAATAAAACAAAACCAATTAAATTTAAATAAACAGAACTGTTAATTAATTAAATAAACTTAAGTAATAAATAAAGTAATAATACACAAATTAATAAAATAAAATGAGCAAAACAACAATTAAATATATATAATAAATTCAATAAAGACTATAAATTAATTAATGAATATAGTGTATAATAAATGAATAAAATGAAAACAAAATAAAAGTAATATAAAATAACAAATTAAAAGTTATATAAAATTAGCTCAATCAAATGTAATATAATAAATAAAATTAAATAAATTAATAAAATAATAAATAAATAAATAAAATAAAATAAAATAAATATTTAATAAAAAAATTTTAGACCATAGTATAATACTCAAAGAAGAAATAATTATAAACTGAAGATATCCATCAAACAAATCATGAATACAAAGGAGAAAAGGGAAACAAATACATGCACAATTCGCGGAATTCTTCCTTCACTTTTCTCCTTTGTATTCACACTATCATCAGACCCCATGCATGCCACCCATTGCTGTCATGAGAGAAAGGCGTACTGCGGATGTGCCTCAGTCATTTCCAAGCTGCTAGTAGCTTTAAAATCAAGCTGACCTAGATATCCGCTTGAAGCGAAAAGCAGCTTGAAATTCCTAGCGCTATACGCAACTCGCGCATATCAGCTTGGTGTTTAGGATAGCTTGAGCTTGAAAAATCACTCCAAGCGAACTATGGGAACGCACCTTAAGGCAAAACAAGCTATCCAGTAGTATTCAAAAGGTTTTGTAGATTCTAGACCAACTAAAGAATGGTCTAATAAAGAATACTCTCTCCATTATTGATCCAACCCTTGTGGTTTCACATGATTTTTCAGAATGGGAAATCGCTTCATCAGTGGTTGCAATGTTTTCACTTCAAATGACTGAGAAGCGACTGGATCAACAATTGCTATAATTTCAAAACGAGGATCAGAAAAGCCAAATCGAGGAGTTTTGATCTCACCAACCAATGCAACATAGAAAAAGAACTGCACGTCAAAATTATTTTCTTCAATTCCTTTGAGTGTTTCTGTTGCTTTAATCCCCAAATATATTCTCTCTAGCTTCTCAAAAGTACTGGGATTCTTGTGATCTACTTTCATGATATTTGTGCATTTCTTCATGCAAGATATATCCATGTAATTACTGCAGAGAGTTTTCAGCAGCCTTTCTACTTCTGTCTTCAATTTATACAGGAGTAGACTTTCACTCTGAAACATCATAATTAAAGTCGGTCAGATGTATTAACACATATGAAAGGAACTCCAAGTATACCTGAGTTAACATCTTCGACATGTTATTCAGCATTTCTTCTACCCTATGTAATATTATGTCTGGATCTGCACTATACCCTAGATAGTGACAATTCAAAATCCCTTATGCTTGAGACTTTAGACATTTCTACTGAAAAACCACAACAGTTTTTACTTTTCTCATTAGTCTTTGATGGATCTTCAAAGACAGTTGCTCTTAGGTAGGGAGAGTATTGAATAAATCGTAATCGCATACACTCGAATACTTTCGATTTCGATACCCGTAAATTATCCTGAAATGGATGAAAATACCTGCAATTTACCCAGAATCTTTCAATACCTTTAAATTACCCAACACAGAATGAAAATACCTTGATTCTGGGTAAATACCTGGAAAACGCCAACACTGCTGTTCTCTTTTGTTCTTTTAAAGTGAAAATACAGCACCAGTTTGCCCGTAATGCCTCTGAACAATTGTTAGTTGCCATATTCTGGAACCCTCGTATGAGGTAATAAATTCCTTTTTTCAGCGCCAGTCATTTTATGTGGAATGCAACAGCGAAGCAGTGTGTAGCGCTGCTGCGGAAGGCGAATTTGCGTCTCGACCGAGATTTATCTGTGTTAACGCACCTTCTGGTGTGTATATTGCGCCTACACTCTCGTCTTTGGGAAGGGTGTTATATATGTTAATAGTGTCTCTTTCTTCCAATGCCGGCTTCCGTTTTATGTTCGATCTTCACATTGCTAATTTGAACCCCCCATTGCTTAGCGAATCGTGGAACTTACTCGCTACTCACTCGTGGCCAGAACGATTGCTATCCATGGGGTTGAGACAGTGGAACTGCTGGCACCTTTTCTCTTCACGAAACGATGTGACCTCACGTTCACCTGGGTTTTACAATATGATAAATGAATTACGGGAAGCAAAAGACAGAATCCAACATCTAGAAAAAGACTGGCAGGAAGAAAGGAAAACATGGAAGGAGAAGATAGAAACACAAGATGAGGAAGTTAAATTCCTGACAATCAAGATGGATGACATAGAAAATAGAACCAGAGAAACATAATTGTGAGAGATATAGCAGAAGTGGAGAATGAGACCTAGCAGCAAACAAAACAAATCTACGAGGATTGGAGCAAGAGACAGTTAAGTATTAAAAAAAAATAAGTAAAGAAAGAGCACACAGTCTGGGACAAAAATGGAGGGGAGCAAAAATGGAGAGACCCATGATAGTAAAACTTCTGTCCAGTGCCACCCCGTGTGTAAGAGTCGTCTTTGTACAAAGCTCCCCCCCCCCCATTTCATCTTGTAAATTGGATCAAAGATGTTATCTTTTCTAAAGTAATAAAAAGTACGCAAACACAGGAATTTTTCAAAATCTTCAAACATATTTATTACATTATACATAGTTTTAATACTGTTTGGTTATGGTCATAAAATGGCGCTCCAGCTCCCCTCCCTTATGGTGGCGCCTTTGTGCATGTCACAAGGGGTCGTCCACAAATTACGTCATCCTTTTTCCAAATAATTTTATACCCCCCTCCCCCCTGTGTCAGCACATGTCATATTTTGTAACCCCCCCCCCTTCGGTTGTATGTCATCCTGACCGAAAAGTGGCAATTAAATTCTATTAACCAATAGAGGTAATAAATATAAATAATGCCATCATAAAGGGAAAAACATAACATTTATTTAAATACACATCTTTAATCCATGGTGAGGTACTCCACATTTCTAAATCTTTAATTATTACAGACACATTTTTTGCGGTTGTTTCAGGAACGAATACGTCAGAGATATCATATTCACTAATGCTACACAAAAATCAACATCTTCTATAGATGACTGCAAGTGTTGTAGTAGGAGCATTCAAATTAGAGATCTTGCCATGTGCAATTTCAAGCACTTGACAGAAGGGAAATAAAGACCACAGATTTGGCATACACGTTTGTGCAAATTTTCCTGTACACTTGGACAACATGCGTCATATGGGAGTGTTCTATATTTTTTACATGCTGTTCGAATAGCTTTATGAGACAGAGCAAGTGTTACAATCAAATATGGAAAGTGGTCATTGCGATGAATGGGATTTGCCTGTGGAAGTGCTGTAAGCAAACTGGTTGGTTTGTTATTCCAAATAATTGTTAGGTATCTGCTTTTCCCCCTGGTTTTTCAGTTAATACTTAAGAACATTGTTTAGCGTCGGGTTAAGAGTTTTTTTTTTCTCATGTTATACTTTTATTCGTATACGTTTATATTTATCTCAAAAGTGGGTAAGGGGTACATATATGTCATTAAATCCATCCATATTTACATATGTAATCACTTGCTAACATGACATATTGCTGATTGATTAACAATTTGTTATTTAAGGTCATTAGTTAATCAGTTTGTTTATTAATTATTCTCTTACACAGTCTAGTCACATTAATGGAACCACCCTTTATGTTTAACATCAGTATCAGAGGTGTGAGAGGGGGTTACAGAGGGGTGTCAGAGGGAAGCAGAAAACATTGCAATTGTTGGAGTCATGGCGAAACGTAGGGATTTATCCGACTCCAAAAGGGCATGATCATCAGCTTCCGAGCCAAGGGCAGTAGTATTTCAGAAACTGCTAGTTTTGTGAACTGTTCGAGTGCCGCCGTGATGAAAGTGTACCATGCATGGCGGAATGCCAATATCCAAAATCAGAGACGTGCCAAGTGTGAGAGGCCGGCCAGGTGGCTGAGACGCTAGTGCGTAGGTTTTCTAGTTCTCGAGTCCGCCTGGCCGTGGGTTTGAATCCCACTGTGGGCATGGATTGTTTGTGTTTGTCCCGGGCTGTGTAGAGATATAACTTGTGTAAAAGGCGCAAAATGACCTTAGCAGTCGACGCCTTAATTTTTAGAACCCCCCATGTGTGAGATACTACGGGCCATAGATGATAGAGATGAACGGCGGCTACGGTGATGCGTGCAACCGTGGACCAACTGAGCTTTCAGATGAATGAGGGGGCTACCAAACGTGTATCCTTAAAACAGTTCAGCGACGTTGCTGCATATGGGGCTCCACAGCAGATGGTTGGCTCATGCACCAATGCTGACCATCTTCGAACTTGGTTCACTGAAGACAAAGACTGACACTTGCACGCCAGTACCGCAACTGGACAGCAACAGAGTGGCCAAAGGTGGCTTTTTTCCGATGAATCATGGTTTATTCTCCATCGGACAGATGGGCGATGCTGTGTACCGCGTTCAGCATCAGCGCAAGGGTCCAGGCCGGAGGAGGCAGCCTTATGGTCTGGGGAATGTTTTTATGGTATTCCTTGGGTGCACTCATTGTGGACTACACCATGGATTAATGGAAGTACGCATATGTCCTTTAGACCATATCCATCCTAACATGCAGATTGTGTTTCCTCAGGACAATGGCATCTTCCAGCAGGACAATGCCATACAGCGTGCAATGTCAGTGCCTGGTTCGAAGAGCACGAGGATGCGTTTACAGTACTCCCCTGGCCCCCAAACTCCCAGGATTTAAACACCATAGAGCATCTGTGGGTCCACCTTGATTGGGTTGTTTGCGCCATGGATCCTCCACCACGCAACTCATGGCAACTCGCCACAGAACTGGAGTCGGCATGGCTTCACATGCCTGTCAATACCTTCAGAACCTTACTGACTCTTCTGCCCGTCTCGCAGCTGTCCATGCCGCGAAAGATGGTTATTCTGGCTACTGACAGGTGGTCACATTAATGTGACTAGACTGTGTATATATTTGTTCAAAAATTTCTCCATTTACTTAATTGTTAGAAATTCGCTCTCCAACCATTTCAAATTCTCCCACGATTGACTGCGGATGAATGAGTACCCATATGGGCGCAATTAGCATTATATGATAATTAGCATGGGATTATAAATTGCTCACATTTTGAATCTTGTAAATTTTAACTGAAGATGTTTTAAAACCGAAATGCATATTAAAAATAAAAATAAAGTTTGTTCCAAATATGAACGTGGATATCATTTTTTTAATTCATTGTGCAACAAGGAACAATTCAATCTAAGTAAAATCACAGATGAAAAATATCTGTGGTAAAACCGTCTCGTCTAGGATGCAATAAATTCCCTGCACTTTACGTGTGAAATAGGAGTGGTTGAGTCTCAAAATTTTCCTAAGTCAATTTTAAATTTACATTTATTTATGTATTTAAATTAGTTTAAATTGATTAGTGATTACTGTCACTTTGGGCAGAACCCTCCAACCCCCCCCCTCGTCACTCTCCGTTAGCATTCCGCGATATCCCCCTCCCCTCTTGGAGGGATGACGTAATTTGTGGACGACCCCCAACCTGCATACTCGCAAAGGGCAGCCCGCTTCTGTCATGGGCAGACAAAGAAAAAATCATATCAATGAAAAACAAACTTTGCATGTCAAAGCAAAACAGGAACAGTGAAAGTAGAAAAGAAAAAAATATGTATTAACCAGGAATGGTGAAAGTGGAACAAGTTCACCGATAAACTGGAACAAGAGACCAAAACTGGAACAAGAGACCAAAACTGGAACAAGAGACTGTAAGAAGGGAGATGAATGGGGAGGGCCTGGTGAGAGAATACATCAAGTAGGTGGAAGAAAAATAGGAAAAACAACAGATGGGTGGGAAGGGAGAATAGAACAAGAAGGAAATATCCAAATTCTAGCATGGAATGTGGCTGGACTGGCAGGGAAAAGCTGACAATTTTGGACGGACATTAATAGATATGATATAATCATTCTCATCGAAACCTGGATTGAAATGAAAGGCTGGGAAAGAATAAAAGGTAGTATGGAAATAACTTATAATTGTAAGTGTAAAGAGCTAAGAAAGAAAAAAAAGACAGGGCCAAGGGAGGGATGATTATGAGAATTAAAAAGTGTAAGCAAATTGAAATGTTGGGATGGATGAAAGACATACATGGACTGAAAGCAAGAGTTATAATTGGCGTATATAACGATAATGGGATTGAAAATATCAGGAATGAGTGGTTAAACAAAGAGATATATAAGGACAAATATATAAGCATAATGGGAGACTGGAATGCACGAGTTAGGAAAGAAGAAAATTTTGATAGGCTGACTTGGGGAAGTATAACTAACATGATGGGAAATGAGCGAGAGTCAAGGGATGTCACAATGAATAAAGAGGGTCTAAATATGTTTCAAATATGTGAAAAGATAGAAAAGATAGGATGGGTAACACTAAACGGCAGAATAAAAGGGGATGAGGAAGGTGAGTGAACCTTCATGGGGGACTGTGGAAGATCAGTGTCGACTACACGGTGGTCAGTTTAGAATGTATAGATAACAATGAGGATTTTAAAGTAGGCAAAGAAATCATCTTGAATCATCAACCGATTATTTTGGAAATAAGGGCAGCAATAGCAGGAGAAAAATATAGGGAAGAAGGAAAGAGGCATGTATAAGAGGAAAAGAAAGGGAAGGAATTCATCAAGAAGTGTACTGAAGTTTTCAGGAGGATGAGGCATGAGAGTGGAACCACAGAAGAACTGGAACAGTTTGAAAAAAAGCATGAAGACTATTGAGGATGAAATGGGGATGGTAAGGGGTAATAAGGGACGTATCTGAAAGGGATGCACGTGGTTTGATGAAGAGTGCAAGGAGAAAAAGAAGGAAGTGAAGAAAAAATTGGAGCAAATGAGAAAAGATGGCAGGAAGGTGTTATGAGAAGAATAAATCAAGTAAAAGAGAGAGTTTCAAAGGATTTGTAAACAGAAGAAGAGGGATGAAGTAAGGAGGTGGAACGATAAGATCAGAGCAGTCAGAAACAGTAGAGATTTCTGAGGGTTGATAAATAAACACAGATAAATAAAAAAAGAAAAAGATAGAGAGGGTGGGAATTAAAATACAAGAATGAAGAGAACATTTTATGACACTGTTGGAGGGCAAGAATGACGAGGAGACTATACTGTATCCAACGAAAGTTGGAGTGGGCATGTCCAGTTAAACTTCCTATTTCAATTGTTAGACATTGTTGCCAAAGTAGAATCAACAATGTATAACAATTAAGATAGGAAGTTTAACTGGACACGCCCACTCAAACTTTCTTTGGACAGAGTATAGTAACATTGTCAGCATTTAATAATGGAGAACGATTGAAAAGCGATTGAAAAAAGAATGTAGGAAAATTAAGAAAAGCGGCAGAGAAGAATAAAGAGGAGCATCGCGGAAAGTAGAGATGAACCAATGTGTCGAAGATTGGAATAGAAGAGAAAGGAAGGAAGGTGGAGAGAAGTAAGAAGACAAATAGAATTGAGCAACTGTTTGGTGTTACCAAGTGTGGTGACAGGCGCTTCAATCAAGGCTCCCGATCGCTCCTCTCCAAGGTAAGTAGAGTACAGTAAAACCCCGTTACAACGTACTTCAAGGGACCTGGAAATTTGTACGTTATTTTGAGGTGTACGTTATACTGAAACTGGGGGGGGGGG
>JAHWFO010100765.1:52543-95212 GCA_023313115.1 Rhysida immarginata
AAAAAAATCTGTAATGGCCGTCTGCTTTCTTTCTATAACTTGCCTCCCCCAAAATTCCTCCATATCTGACATTGTGAAATTAAATGTTTCTGGTGCACCGCCATGCCGTGCAAAATAGTTTCGTAAGCTTTTTATAGCCTCCATTGCTACCAAAGTTGAGACGGGCATTACCTCTGGTTCTAAATGGCCATTTTCATCATCGTCTTCCTGATCGCTATGAATTTCATTTTGCTTTTGTCCCATCTCCAGAATCTCTGAATCAGTTAACTCAGCAGAGGTGTATGCGACAATCGACAATCGAACATGCTAGACTGAGTAGCGTGCAGAGATTTCCGGGTTTATATATGCTATACTGACCAAGCAATGAAATGTGAACTCGGCTTAATTAGCCCATTGGCCCATTTGCAACTTTTGCATGGGCTGCATTGACCAATCAGTGCAAGACATCTGAACGATGTACATTGTACTGAAGGGATAATTTAACCAAGGGGATGTAAAATTAGTACGTTATTCTGGAATGTACGTTAAAGTGAGGTACGTTGTAACGGGGTTTTAATGTATAAGGTATGCTCGATTGGGCCGTTTCTCCCGGTGTTCACCAGATGGCAGAGCAGAGATGACGTTAGCCAGAGCCCGAAAAATGTAAACCTTCCGTAGGCGCACATGCTTTAAAATAAAAAAATCAGATCAAACTTTGCAGACGATTTTTAATAATGCTTGGAACACATCACACAGTTGAAATATGCAACAGCAGTTTCCAGGAAAACAAAAATAATCCATGTATAAATAAAATAAAAATTTTTAAAAAGGATTACAAACCTCGCTTTATGCATTAACATCATGGACTGAGCATCTGCCTGGTAAAGACATCGCCGAAATGGTTACAATACGTCACTGAAATAGATCAACAATCCTTTCAAATTCACAGAAAAAATTTCTCCACAAACGAGAGGGTTATGTTAAAACACAATTTAATACTTATTTTATTCCTCCATATTCTGCATATTTTCCTTATTATCATTATCAATGTTGTCGTTTTTTATTGTGTTTCATTGTCGGAGAAGTGCTTCATCGACGCTTATTGCCAAGAGATAGTGCTATGATATTTCCTTCGTTTGCGTGTGTACTTCATTTCTGCATGTAGCCGTTGTTATTGTTGCATGTTCGATTGTTTTCTTGCAATGAAGAGCCTTCAAATCAACATATTGTTTGTTTTATCTCGTTAATGAGCAAAGTATTTGATTCTTATGATGAATTTGAAGCCACTTATATCGGCTCATCAGGAGCTTATCCTTATGTGCTCTTGGCTTATGCATCCTGGAGTTTCGTTTCGTTATCGGTATTCAATCGTGTAATGCCTTAGATAGTTTAAAACGTAATTTTAATAATAATGTATTTTTTAATCGTATAATGTAAATCATTTCCGTTACTTGAACTATGCCTGAACTGATTATGAAATGAATCAATCTTGGAAACATAAGCAAATGCTCGTGAAAGGTCTCGAAACGGAAATTTGCGTTGCTTTTCCATAGCTTTCAAGCAAAACAAGAGTCGCATTCGGGCTCTGGCTGGTGTCACGGAGCTTAGCCAATCACAATAGAAATCGCGATCGAGCAGACCTTATACTCCACTTACCTTGGCTCCTCTCGATCGGGGAGCAAGTTTCAAGAAACTGTGTAGCCATCTCTTAATGATATAGCGAGAATATCCACCTCCACAGATGGCGACCGCAGGAGAAAGCGTCGTAGGCATACAAAGCGGAAGAGGCGCAGAAAACGGCGCGAGCGTGAGGTTTTTGAGCGGGAAGATTTAAATCGAGGAGACGAGACTTGGAACCAGTGGAATAGGTTACGGAAAATTCCGGTCTCCAAAATCACGACCGAACTTTTTGGAACCGTGGCTGGAGAAAGCCGACGAGCTCAGCGAGCGACTCGTGGCAATACATGTTGGACTATACTTTTTCTTTCCCTCGACCCATGAACATTGCAGCTTCAACGATAGAGCCCCGTATCGTCGAATTGCCTAGCGACGAGGACAGCAAGGTTTTCGAAGACAGCATGTTCCCGTCAGAGGACCAAACAGCTGCCCAGTCGCCGGACTTGCCCACCGCATTCCTCAGCTTCATAGCCACCCCGAGAGAGGTGAACCCTTTGTGTATGTTGGTCGTCACAGCTGGCATCCATTCCTCCTCATATTGGACCTCAGTTCTTTCAATCCATCCTGGATCCCCAGCGGAATCTGTACATGGATCACTCCCTGATCACATGAGGCCTTCTGGAAACACGGATTGGGCGACCTGGTTCCATACCCAAGGTGGGTCATTTCTGTCTTATAGTTTTGCCCTCACCTATAGTCTCATTGTCTCGCTCGTAATGCTTAACCTTAATCATCTCACTCGAGTGCGTTGGTTAGTTTCAATTCCTGCTGATAATTAGCTACTCAAGTGATATTCAATAAAAGTGCTGTAATTTTTATCAGAAGGGCTGAGCACCGCTCTCAGCTCCATTTAGCGTAGATATAGAGGTTAAGATAAGGAGTTTCTTACTCGTATCTCACTCCCTTTATTTTTTTGTCTATTGCAGTTATCGACGGCTTCAAGCCGGACAATAAACGCTATTGTGTCGCCGTTTTTGTATGGTATGACTGTGGACACGCAGTGTGCAATTTATCAGAAGATTGGTGGTCATTTCCACGTTCCTTCTCTCCTAGATTAAAACACTACTCAAGCGATGTCCCCAGTACTTAAAAATAGTAATCTTTGAACTTTAAAACATAAGTTAAAGAGGCTCAATTGCTTGTAAGTTAGCAGGAGAGGTACACGTTTAGATGCATATTACTGAGGTGGGCATGGACCAAAAGCAGCCAATCAGTGTACAGTATTCGTGTCACTTGACCACATAGCCACTCCACCACCATGCTGGCATCACAGGCGGCCATTTTCTGGTCATGTGATGGGTTTTTCCTGTGACATGACTGCTGATATGATTATTTTTAAATCTTATTTTTCATTTTAATTTTTTACCTGCCATTTTTCTAATTTTTGGGTGTTGCCATTTCAGGTGTGGTCTTTATTTTTGGTGGTGGTGGTGGTGGTCCTTGTTTTGGGTGTTGGTCCTGGTTTCAGGGTGTGGCTCTTCTTTGGGTGTTGGTCCTTAATTTTTTTGGTGGTGGTCCTTGTTTTGGCTGTGTTCACTCATCTGACTGCTGCCATCTTCTTGTTTAATCACGTGATTGCGGCCATGTTCTGATTCCTTCATGCTGATGATAATAAAATTAATTTCATATTTTTAGTCATGCACTGGTATTGGGGCTTCACTGCAAAAGGGGCTTTGTGATTTTATCTCACAATATAAGTTAATCGGGTCGTGCTATATATACCCACTAACTCGGGGTGAACTAAACAAGCTGGCATCCCAAGTTGTTTTTACCTAATTACTAATTATCTTTTTGTTTCTACCACAGCCAAATTTTTTCCCGGTTTGCTTTACACTCTCTTCTAATTAACTACTTTTGTTTCAAGGTGCTCAGTTTGTTTTTAAATTTTCAATTAATTTTTAAAAATTGCATTGTGTCATTTGAGTGGGTGTTTGGTTGCTCCCACAACGTGATGCAGTGTTTGACAGGTGACTGAATTCGCTTATACATGCTTATAAACACAGCTAGCTCACACAGCCTCATGAAATGTTCCTATTAACTAACTTTTTAGCTTATTTTAAAGATAGTATGTTTGAAATTTGTTATATTTTCATTTTTGCCTCTCTCACTGATTGCCTTTGCTCGCATGGATGGTTGTTTTTTCTCAGGGTTGTACACGGTTGAAATGTTGAAATAAAAATACAAATTTCACATTTCTCATTGCTGATAAAGCATTTTTGACTCTCTCTCTCTCTCTCTCTCTCTTTACCAATTTGCACAGCCTTGCCACACCAAGGTTGATAAACACAGTGTTTGATTCCCCAACATCGCGATATTCAGTCGCCCACCCCCTCTCTTTCTCTTTCTCCCTCCTCCTACATAAACAATACAGAGTTGGCAAAATGTTGCTTAAAAGTGTATTCTAAAATTGTTTTCATTCTCAAACTCTCTCTCTCTCTCTGTCTCTCATACAGTATACAACTTTTTCTGTTCACTTATGGTATTAGGATACAAGGGTGATATGCTTTTTTACATTTCGTACTCTTTATAGTGCAAAAGCCTGTATTCAAGTTAAGGCTGTGGTCACAAGCGATGATTTAGCATCATTTGTCACAAATCGTTAAGTTTTCAAAGTCGCGCACTTGTTGGGTTGTTTTACAGCTTGAATTTTATAATTTTTACTTAATTAAGGCTGTACGTGGCCTATACATTTTTTTTGCATCATTCTACAATTCACGTCATGGTGACGTTCGCGAAAGCGAGCATCGTGTTTCGATGTGTGGTACTCACATCCACATTGTTTCTCAGCCATGCTTTCTCAAAGTCAAGTCCTTGTTGGCTTGTTTTTTCAGCCTAATAACATTGATTATTACTTTTTAAAGGGTTATCATGGTTTCACAGTCCTTTATGATGTGGTACAAGTCACTAGATGCCTCGCAAGTGTGTGTTCAAGCATGGGTGATGATTGCTATAGCTCTTTTGCTGGTGCGTCGTTGCTCCACGCGTTGGCTCATAGGCGCATAGTTCACCCTTTTGTGTTTGCTAAAATACTATGTCTTCCAATCAAATGTATATGCGATATGTATTTCTGTACTCTGATAGGGTTACTCAGCTGTTTCATCGTTTTATTTTTGATTTTTATCCTGATTAATGTCTCTCCCGCTAACAAATTTGCACGCAGTTGATTTCGAGGTGATCACACAAGGCTTAAAGAGCGTGTACAGCGACGTCAGTCAACATGTTCAGTGCTCATGCTAATTCAAGCTAAAAATCTGTGTGAGAACCCTGGGTATTTGAAACACGTTTGTTTGTGCTGCATTGGCGTTTTCACATTACTTAAACAGTTTTTCACCTAATTAAAGTCCGGCGTATTAACAAAAGCGTATGTACTGGGTTATCACAAAGATCATGCTAGGCTTAGAGTGTTCGCGAGGAGAACAACGTCGCTAGCCACTACGATCAGTGTTCAAGCTAATGCGTGCTAAAATTTCTTACGTTTTCTAACTCCGGGTATGTGATATACGTTTGTTTGTGATTTATTCGGGTTCCCCTATTCATTTCATGCTTTTTCCCTAAATTAAAGCCTTTCCTATTTACAAAAATGTACGTAATTCTTATTACGCTTGCCGTACGAAACCTAGTGTATCCATGATGTCAACAGCTGCGACAGCCAGTGTGTTCGATGTTCACGCTAATCTAAGCTAAGAACCTGCGTCTCTTCCATAGGGTTGCCGCATTTTGCTAATGTAAAATGCAGTGTTTCAATTTTAATACAATAGCATCACATATGCGGTAGGACTTGTTCATTTCTTAGTTCTTTCATGCAATCTTAACCTTGGAAAATTTATCTCCACATTTCCATATCTCTGTTTTTCTGCTTTTGCATTGATTTCTTATAAAATAATTACAAATAATAATGATGATGATAATGAAAAGTTTACAGGATTTTCTGTTTTTAGTTACTATTTTACTGATTGCTTTTTATTCACTATAATTTTAACTGAAGTTCTAAAAAATAGAATAAAATAAAATAAAATAAAACAAAAATTCAAAGTTTACTTTTAATGTATTTAAGCTTGCACAAATGTTAAATTTTCTAAGTTAACCTGCATTGCATTATAAATGTTTAAGTGAAAATTTCACTTTTAAGGTATTACTAATTTTACGTTTTGAGGGGCATTGGTCAATATTGTTACTTAGTAAAGCATGCGTCATTACTCTTTTTCTATTTTTGGGTTTTTAGGCGGCTTTGTTAGTAAAGTAGGTAAGGCAACGAAATTGCAAGTTAGATGTATTTGAAGCCTTCTCTATCGTCGTTTGGTTTTTAGTTGATCGTAAGCCAATTGTATAAACCATTCAGTTACACATTCTTCCAAATTTCTATCCCCCACCAGATGTGACAAGCGAATAGTGAACCATCTCAAACAATGCCAGCGTCGAGCTGTGAACACGAAAGGTGTCTTTCTTAACCACTGCTCGGCTAAGAGGTGCTAATGTAATGATAGGCTCACTATTATCCGACTACTGCTGCTATTCTGTCCATCGGTGACCCTATCTGACTAGGTGCAGTTGCAGACTTGCCAACTTTTACGTTTTACACGTAAAATTTACGCTTTTAATACCATTTTACGTTTTTACGCTTTATATAAAGGATTTTACGTTTTTTCATAATTTCCTAGTTGGAGAAATGTTGAACTTCTCTACTGCATGAGTAGGCGATGGAACACATTATTACGGAAATTAAATCCTTAAAGTAGGACTATTTTTTCCATCATGAAGAGCGTGGTCCTCGAGATATTAGGCCTCCGTATCGCTTATCATTTCAATGTTTTCCTTCGTGTCAGCAGAAGTTCAACATTTTAACGCCAGAGGTGGGTCATCAGAGAATTAAAGGTAAAATAGATGAGGACGAGAGTAGTTCTTTATCCTTGAAGAGCACCAAACTAGCCAAAAAATCGTACCATGTTTAGAACATCAATGTCAAACAAAACATTAGAATATTTTACCTTTTTAAAATCTAAAAAGTCTAGTGTTTGTCATGAGGAGCAGTTTACTGATTAATTTTTGGTTAGAGCAGCTGCACTCAGATTTTTTAATAATTAACCTTTTCCTTTAAATGTTATTTCATATTGTAACGTGATATTTTTTTCTAATTAAAAACATTAGTTTTGAAATTGATGTTGAGGTTCACTTATTTGTTTATGCCTTATTTTGTTAAAAATATGTAGTAAATTATTATAGATAATGGGTTATTCATTGAAAAATTGATGAATCAGCACACTTATATAAATTCGCATAGGCCTAATTATAACGTGAAGGATTTTACTCTTTTTATTTTCTGAAAGTTGGCAGGTCTGCAGTTGCATTCGTTTTGGGTCTTGTTACTCTTTTGACTGAAATTTTGTTTAATCAAATTTTCCGTTCTCTTTAACATCAATTTACTGTTTGTTATTCTTTTATTTACACATGCGTGAGTCTGTTTGAAAAAAAAATTGTTTTTAAACGTGTCACTTGTTAGCAAACGTGCATTACCTCTTAAGCCCCGTTTCCACGGACTGAGAATTCTCGTTTCGGGAAACTCGATTCGTCAAACTAGTTTCGCGGATCTAGTTTTAGACTTCCCCTCTTGTTCCACGAACCGAACTTCTAACTCGTTTGACCCATTGCATTGTGGGATTATTCGTACTGCAGTACGCATTGCATTTTGGGATTGTCAACAAATATGGATGCCCAACAAAGACGCAGATTTATTTTAGTGACTATACTAATGCGGCTAAAGCATTTACTGCATATCAATGAACAGATAAACCAATGCAGAACATTGATGCTTTATTTGCAGCATCATAATAGATCAATTATTTGTCGACAATTGCAAAATCAATCGCTGCTGAGTCAATTGCTTTCTTTATTAGCTACACAAAATCAAAGAAAGAAATACAAGCTATGGATCAGACCGAAATCGTCACATTGGTGGCTCACTATTGTTCCGCTTCAGAATCCAAACCTCTCTCTCTTTTTCTTCCTACCTCCCCTTTTCTTCCAATCACCTGTCCTCTCGTAATTTTTTTCTCACAACAATGCTCCGATTTCTCTCTCTTCACCTCTTTGGTACTTCCATTGTCATTTCTAGGGGGCGGACAGCTCTTTTTCCTACTTCTCCTATGCATTCTTCTTTCGCTACCTTTTCCTTCTATTTTCCCTTTTCGTATTTGATCGCCGGATTTATTTATAGATGTTTCTTCGCTAATTCGGCGATCTGACATGAGGCAACATTCCCCATTCAAATCAATGTTAAAACAATTCATCCGCTCTAAAGATCGAAAACAGTTTTTTTACGTTTTGCACGTCGCAGATCTTCAATTTTCTCCCCCCCATAAAATTATTAACGCAATCGTATCCTGCTCTCCCCATTCCACCGTGCTCTTTCGCTTTCTACTTTCCGCCATTTTGAAAATTAAATGCGAGCCTGCGATGCGAAGCTGGTTTCGTCGATGAAACGAGTTCTCAAAACTCGTTTGAACGAAACTAGTTTCAAACGAGTTTCAAACGCGGTTGGTGAAACGAGTCTCGGTTCCACGGGATCACGGATCTAGTTCCGCGAACCGAACCGAGAAAAACTCGGTTCGTGGAAACGGGGCTTTACAGCATTGTTGGTTTTATGTGAATTTAAGCTAAGAATGTGTGTTTAAAATTACAAATTTTCCTTTTTCAACACTGTTGAGGTTCATAGTGCTTCTCGTTACTAATATATGCCTTAAATGATTTGCTGTGATCGTTAAAAATACTTCATTTCTCGCTACTTCAATTCGATACGGTTAACCAAATCTTTAGCTCTCTCTGTGTCTCTCTCTCCTTCTTTGAAGGTTTCTTGCTCCTTAATCTTTTGTAAATACAAATGTAAATGATTTCTTTTCCTAGGGTATTTGCCAACGAATGCAATTATACAACGTGTATGCTACAATTCCGTTTCTCTTTTGACAGAAGTAACAAGTATTTTTCTGTGCTGATTTCTCACCAGCAACAAGGCACAGTAAGCGTGACGTAGGCAGTTGACGTTCAAGTAATCGTTTTCGAATTAGTGTTAGGGTTTGCACCGGTTATGGCAACCACCCACACTTCTTCTTTTAAGTTTCTTCGTTTTTTTTTGTTTTTTTTATGCTTTCATTTACTCTCAGCGTTGGTAAACGTCCAAATATGCTGATGATCGTTACTGTTTGCCGACGATTGCGAGTGCATTTGTACTAACCAAGAAAAATAAAATATTCGACAGCAACAGATTAACTGACATGAAAATACGCAAGGACAAGAAATTGCATTCGCGGATGTACATGTTAGCAAGAATTTGCATTCACGAAATTACATCTCTGATCTTTTTTGTCTTCGCAAAATTACACACGACAAAGTTACTAACGCAATAATAGTTACTTAACCCATGACAAAGTTACTATCGCTGCGTTCAGATGAGTTGTTGAATTATATAATTTTTTTTATTAATGACGTGAGATGTTATACCATGTGTCAAATGATGGTATCTTAATCCTTAAAAATAATTTATGGATGTTGAGTTCTAGCCTTACAGTTGAAAAATAATTGCTTGGATGAAGACGTGATTATTGCAAGTACTTTGCTTTGTTTTTGAAAGTGATATCTTCTGAATTTGTTTGCTTGTTTGGTGTTTGGTTGAGTGATTGAATTTGCAACTTTTACACTATGGAAGCTCTTAAACGAACAAATACATGTGGTACCAATGTCAGATTTGAATTGCTGGTAACGAGTTTAGAGTGTAAAAGTTAGATAAATTTGGGATGGTTTTTCTGTATGACATTTCAAACCTTCACTACACTTGAACAAATACCTTCGTATCTGAAAGTATGAAACCTAAGTTTGTGCAAGAAGTTCATGAGATGGCTGTCATAAGAATAGTTTGCACTGAAGATGCAGACCATAGAAGCTAGTATTTTGCTTGCCAGTTAAAGGTATCCTTATCGCTTATATTTTTAAATCGAACTTAATTGTGATATGTGCCATGAAATGAATGCCTGTCATATTTCTTACTGTCCATACACAAGTGTTTGGTGTTGTGAACAAAATCATGTTTTTCAACTGTGACGTTAACATAGTAGATGTTAAAACCTTAACTAAGCTGTTGTGTAAAAATGTTGAGTCGTTTGAGTTTGGAGAATGTTTATTCACGAATGACACAGAGCTGTCAAACAAGATATTTATTTTGTCACACATACGCATGACTGCCTCAGAACTTGGACAGATTAGAGAGATTGTAGCTAAGCACTTCCAATAGTTTTGTTTGTTGGCGTTTTCACATCAGGCCTGTTCTGCATAACCTTAAGAGCCATTGATCTGGTGCTGAAGCATTTAGAATAGCAAGAAGTGCCATCATTTGATCATAGTTAGTCATAACTATACAACATTTTGGATAAAAAAGGCTTTGCCATAAAGGAGTTCTACCATCCCGTCGTGAATAGATTCACACTCGGTTGCGGAATTACAACCGTACAACATCATAATAGTAATGTGTGACAGTGTTTGGTAATTTAGGGAAATGCATGTAATGTTTTCAATCTTTAGATAACAAGCCATTCAAACAAACAACCAGCCAACTAACCGAGCGAAATTTTAATTTTTAGAACACTGTGGCTTAATGAATGAATGAAATTTTGGCTAAAAAATCAGTATATGTACGCATGCAGAATCAGTACATATTCGGTTCATCAAAATTAATATTAGTATGTGTGAGTTTTTTGATTGCTTGCAGTTCACACATCGTTAATGAATTTGATTAAGTGTCTGAAGGTGAATTGGAAAATGAAAGTGTCAAACATATTTAAAACTTTAGTGTTGGAAAGACTGTTCAAGATAAGCTTTATAATAATAATGCCATTAACTTGTCTCACCATGAAGAAGTTGTTGAGTACTCAGTGGTCTGGAACAAACCGTTCAAAGAGGTAAAAAAAAAAACCTGTGAAACTAATAAGGAAACTTCAGTGGAGCACAAAGCAACGCATTTCAGGTATCCCTGACTGAAAAATGCGTAGGCTTTTTAGTGGGGCTACCACGTGCGATAAGCATAACAACTGCCGACTTGATAACATCTAACATGGTCAATGTTATACTTGAGTTACGGGGGAAACGTTGCATACGCATTTTTATCAAAAAGGAAACACTTTAATCAGATAAAATACCTGTGAAACTAATGGGGAAACATCAATGGAGCACAAAGCAACATATTTCATGTACCCTAACTGAAAAACGTATTTCATGTAGACTTTATAGTGGGGCAAGCAAATACAAATAGCATAACAGCTGTCGGCTTGATGACATCCAACACAGCCAATGTTATACTTGAGTTACCTGGTGACTGTTGCGTATGAATTTTTATCGAAAAGGCAACACTTTAATGAGGTAAAAAAAAACCCTGTGAAATTAATAGGGAAACTTCAATGGGACACAAAACAACGTATTTCATGTACACTGATTGAAAAACATATAGACATTATAGTTGGGTTTAGCAAATACGCTTAGCATAACAGCTGTTGACTTGATCACATTCAACACAGCCAATGTTATACTTGAGTTACAGGGGTAACCATTGGCATGCATTTTACCTAAAAGGCAACACTTTAATGAGGTGAAATTACCAGTGCAACTCGTGTAAATCTCAAACAAATAAACGTATTTCACGGTCCCAGTTTGAAAGACGCTGAGACTTTTTTAGTGCGAACATTTAACGTATCAGATGCCGGCTTAGATGTCTTCCAACACAGCCAATGTAATGCTTGATCAACGCAGTAACCATTACGTACTCATTTCGTGAATAGAAGAATTTTAACGAGGTGAAAAATCGGTGAAACGAAAGGTAGAGGCAACGCGTATGAACCATAAGCAAATGTATTTCATACCTGTCAATTGTAGCTCAGTCTGGAAACAAAAGTCGTAAACAACTTTTTAATGACATCAAAAATATTAAAAACCTCAGGTGAAAAGAAGAGGAAAACGAGTTTTGACCTTAACACTATACTGTATGTATAACAGGTTAAAAACGGGGATTGACCGAAAAAAAATTTGGGCCCTAGAGTCACAGAGAATTGAACTTGGACCATCACTCAACCAGTGAATGATAATCTGATGTTCCACCCAGTGGACTGTGTAGGGCACACAGTTAATTAATGGTAAAAAGTCAGAGTGATATTTTAACTTAAATTTATCAAACTAGAAGAAAATTAAACATACGTAGTGAGAAGCTGTATTTATAAAGTTTGCGATGTCACCCCTCTAATTCAATGGCTCGGGGTTATTAGTAGTCAACTGAAATAATGTACCAACAAATTAACCAAGAGGCAGAGTTTAATTAGCCGAATAACCCATAAAACATACCCTAACCGAAAGACACGACTATTTTCTAGTTTGGATTACTGCAAAACGCAGTAAGCAGGGGATCTGCAACTCTGTTCATGCCAAACACTGTACACAGTGCCCAAGTAGTTGATAACAGTTACGTACAAATTTGTTAATAGGAACCCACTGCTTACACCTTTACGTATGCTGTTGAAATAACAACAACAAAGAAGATAAAATATCCTAAGTTTCATATCAAAAGTAAAAAGAATAGTTGAATTGAAGAATTAACAACTGTGTCCAGTTATTTTCAGGAAAGCAACCTTTTAACAATGCCAGTTAATCTGTTGCTGTCGAAATGTATAGAACATGTTAGTACAAATGCACTCGCAATCGTCAGGAAACAGTAATAATCATCAGCATATTTGGACGTTTACCAACGCTGAGAGTAAATGAAAGCATAAAAAAAACAAAAAAAAACGAAGAAACTTAAAAGAAGAAGTGTGGGTGGTTGCCATAACCGGTGCAAACCCTAACACTAATTCGAAAACGATTACTTGAACGTCAACTGCCTACGTCACGCTTACTGTGCCTTGTTGCTGGTGAGAAATCAGCACAGAAAAATACTTGTTACTTCTGTCAAAAGAGAAACGGAATTGCAGCATACACATTGTATAATTGTATTCGTTGACAAATACCCTAGGAAAAGAAATCATTTTGCATTTGTATTTACTAAAGATTAAGGAGCAAGAAACCTTGAAAGAAAGAGAGAGAGAGACAGAGAGAGCTAAAGATTTGGTTAACCATATCGAATTGAAGTAGCGAGAAATGCAGCATTTTTAATGATCACAGCAAATCATTTAAGGCATATATTAGTAACGAGAAGCACGTATAAACCTCAACAGTGTTGAAAAAGGAAAATTTGTAATTTTAAACACACATTTTAGCTTAAATTCACATAAAACCAACAACGTTATAAGAGGAAGGGCATATTGGCTAACAAAAGATCCCATGAAAGACAATTTTTTTTTTCAAACAGACTCACGCATGTGTAAATGAAAGAATAACAAACAGTTAATTGATGTTAAAGAGAACGAAAAATTCGATTAAACAAAATTTCAGTCGAAAGAGTAACAAGACCCAAAACGAATGAAACTGCACCTAGTCAAATAGGGTCACCGATGGACAGATAGCAGCAGTAGTCGGATAATAGCGAGCCTATCATTACATAGGCACCCCTTAGCCAACAGAGCAGTGGTTGATAAAGCAACCTTTGGTGCTTACAGCTGGACGCTGGCATTGTTTGAGATGATTCACTATTCTCTTGCCACATCTGGTGGGGGATAGAAATTTGGAAGAATGTGTAACTGAATGGTTTATACAATTGGCTTACGATTAACTAAAAACCAAACGACGACAGAGAAAGCTTCAAATACATCTAACTTGCAATTTCGTTGTCTTACCTACTTTACTAACAAAACTGCCTAAAAACCCAAAAATAGAAAAAGAGTAATGACGCATGCTTTACTAAGTAACAATATTGACCAATGCTCCTCAAAACATAAAATTAGTAATACCTTAAAAGTGAAATTTGCACTTAAACATTTATAATACAATGCAGGTTAACTTAGAAAATTTAACATTTGTGCGAGCTTAAATACATTAAAAGTAAACTTTGAATTTTTGTTTTATTTTATTTTATTTTTTAGAACGTCAGTTAAAATTATAGGGAATAAAAAGTAATCAGTAAAATAGTAACTAAAAACTGAAAATCCTGTAAACTTTTCATTATCATCATCATTATTATTTGTAATTATTTTTATAAGAAATTAATACAAAAGCAGAAAAACAGAGATATGGAAATGTGGAGATAAATTTTCCAAGGTTACGATTGCCTGCAAGAACTAAGAAATGAACAAGTGCTACCGCATATGTGATGCTATTGTATTAAAATTGAAACGCTGCATTTTACATTAGCAAAATGCGGCAACGCTATGGAAGAGACGCAGGTTGTTAGCTTAGATTAGCGTGAACATCGAACACAGTGGCTGTCTCGGCTGTTGACGTCACGGATATGCTAGGCCTTTTATGGAAAACGTGATAAGAATTACGCACACTTTTGTAAATAGGAAAGGCTTTACTTTAGGGAAAAATCATGACACGAATGGGGGGACACTAATGCATCACAAACAAACGTATATCATATATCCGGAGCTAGAAAACGTGAGGAATTTTAGCACGGATTACTTTGAACACTGATCGTACTGGCTAGCGATGTTGTTCCCATTGCGAACATGCTAAGCTTGGCACGATCTGTGTCATAACAAGTACGTAGGCTTTTATTAATACGCCGAACTTTAATTAGGTGAAAAACTGTGAAAGTATTGTGAAAACGCCAATGCAGCACAAACGAATGTATTTCAAATACCCAGGGTTCTCAGATACATAGATTTTAGCTTGAGTTAGCAGGAGCACTGAACCTGGTGACTGACGTCGCTGTACACACTCATTAAGCCTTGTGCGATCAGAGACATTAATCAGGATAAAAATCAAAAACAAAATGATGAAACAGCTGGGTAACCCTATCAGAGTACAGAAATACATATCACATATACCTTTGACTGGAAGACATAGTATTTTAGCAAACACAAAAGGGTGAACTATGCGCCTATGAGCCAACGCGTGGAACAATGACGCACCAGCAAAAGAGCTATAGCAATCATCACCCATGCTTGAACACACACTTGCGAGGCATCTAGTGACTTGTACCACATCATAAAGGACTGTGAAACCATGACAACCCTTTAAAAAGTAATAATCAATGTTATTAGGCTGAAAAAACAAGCCAACAAGGACTTGACTTTGAGAAAGCATGGCTGAGAAACAATGTGGATGTGAGTACCACACATTGAAACACGATGCTCGCTTTCATGAACGTCACCATGACGTGAATTGTTGATGCAAAACAAATGTATAGGCCACGTACAGCCTTTATTAAGTAAAAATTATAAAATTCAAGCTGTAAAACAACCCAACAAGTGCGAAACTTTGAAAACTTAACGACTTGTGACAAATGATGCTAAATCATCGCTTGTGACCACAGCCTTAACTTGAATACAGGCTTTTGCACTATAAAGAGTACGAAGTGTAAAAAGCATATCACTCTCGTATCCTAATACCATAAGTGAACAGAAAAAGTTGTATACTGTATGAGAAAGAGAGAGAGAGAGAGACAGAGATTTTGAGAGAGATTGAGAATGAAAACAAGTTTAGAATACAATTTTAAGCAACATTTTCCAAACTTTCTATTAGCTCTGTAGAAGGAGGGAGAAAGAGAGAGAGAGGGGGTGGGTGACTGAATATCACGATGTTGTGGAATCAAACAACCTGTTTATCAACCTCTGTGTGGCAATGGTGTGCAAATTGGTAAAGAGAGAGAGAGAGAGAGAGAGAGAGAGAGAGAGAGAGAGAGAGAGAGAGAGAGTCAAGTATGCCTCACCAGCATTGAGAAATGTGAAATTTGTACTTTTATTTCAACATTTCAACCGTGTACAAACCCTGAGAAAAAACAACAATTCATGCGACCAAAGCTAATCAGTGAGAGAGGCAAAAATGAAAATAAAACAAAATTCAAACATACTATTTTTAAAGTAAGCTAAAAAGTTAGTGAATACGAACATTTCATCAGGCTGTGTGAGTTAGCTGTATTTATAAGCATGTATAAGCGAATTCAGTCACCTGTCAAACACTGCATCACGTTGTGGGAGCAAACAATCAGCCACTCAAACGAGACAATGCAATCTTTAATAATTAATTGAAAATTAAAAAATAAACTGAACACCTTGAAACAGAAGTAGTTAATTAGAAGAGAGTGTAAAGCAAAACGCGAAAAAATTTGGCTGTGGTAGAAACAAAAAGATAATTAGTAATTAGGTTAAAACAACTTGGGATGCCAGCTTGTTTAGTTCACCCCAAGTTAGTGGGTATATATAGCACGGCCCGAGTAACTTATATTGTGAGATAAAATCACAAATCCCCTTTTGCAGTGCATAACTACGAATATGAAATTAATTTCATCATCATCAGCCTCAAGGAATCAGAAGATGGCCGCAATTACGTGATTGAATAAGAAGATGGCAGCAGTCAGATTAGTGAACACACCCAAAACAAGGACCATCACCAAAAAAGTTAAGGACTAAAACCCAAAAAAAGAGCCACACCTCGAAACAAGGACCAACACCCAAAACAAAGGCCAACGCCCAAAACAGACGGCCAACATCGAAAACAGAGGGCCAACACCCAAAACAAGGACCAGTGCCCAAAACAGAGGGCCAACACCCAAAACAGAGGACTAACACCCAAAACAAGGACCAACACCCAATACAGAGGGCCAACACCCGAAACAAGGACCACCACCCAAAACAAGGACCACCACCACCAAAAATAATGACCACACCTGAAATGGCAACACCCGAAAATTAGAAAAATGGCAGGTAAAAAATTAAAATGAAAAATAAAATTTAAAAATAATCATATCAGCAATGACGTCACAGGAAAAACCCATCACGTGACCAGAAAATAGCCGCCTGTGACGTCAGGATGGTGGTGGAGTGGTTATGTGGTCATGTGACAAGAATACTGCATGCTGATTGGTCGCTTTTGGGCCACGCTCACCTCATTAATATGCGTCTAAACGTGTACCTCTCCTGCTTAAGTTTCTTCCAATAAATTGTCCCTGAGTCTCTTTCTTTCATTTAACTAGAAGCACGTCTTCATGACCGCGCCATTATGATTGCAGCATTATTGCTGTGAGCTTTCTTTTATCAGCTCAAATATTTTTATTGTTAATCTGAGATTCTTTTCTTAGATCGAGCAAGGCATTGTCCTCGTGCATTCTTGCGTGTAAGCAAGATCGTCGCCCACCTATATATAGTTTAATTATACCCAACTGACTAGTTTTTGTTAATAAATAAATTAATTAACCCAAAACCTATACCATAGCCTAATAATGAGAAGTCTGTCCACTCTCGTTTTCAAAAGTTCCCTAGCGGCAGACAAAATCCATTGTTTACTATAGCAATCATAACGGAGACAAAATGTCGTTTATTAAATTGGAGAAATTTTAATGAAGAGATTTAATTTCCAAGTCCTTAACACTAAACATTTTTCTATTTTTTTCATTTCAAAAAGAAAAAAAAAAACAAAAAAAAACCCCCCAAGAAAATAAAACAACCGTGAGCTATATGAATTAAGGTTGTTATAACGGAACTCTTATTCAAAACAGTTTGAAATAAAAAGGATTTTGGCATATTACAAAATTTCATGAATGGTTTTCATTGGATTCCCTAAATTAGATGAAATAAAATCTTTTTTAAAAAATTATAGGACCGCTAAAGTTTTTTATGTTCTTGCTATTATGAATAGAAAATTGCATACATACCTTTTTTTGCAGTCAGATAAAATGCGATGAAGAAAATCGTAAAAAGCCTTTGATAACAACCTGTCATTAACAAAACTCAATAGCAAAACATTACCTGAATAGACCCAGAAAAGAGAAGAAGATAGCTGAACTCTTGCATGCTGCTGTCGTTATTATTGTTGTAGGACGTCGATCTGGCAACAGCTATAACAGTGAAACCGACCCGGAATGAACAGACTTCTCATCATTAGGCTATGGCTACTATACTCTGTTGTCCGTGTTAGCAAAAGGGGCCCTGATTGGTACAGGAAGGAATGTGGAGAGGGGGATTTCTCAAAAGATCAAAGGCTGCCGACACTTTTTCTTTTGTTCTCAGCCTGCTCTGAAATGCGCTAAGGTCCCCTGGGACCCTGTCCCTCATTTTGTATCCCGGGACTATTTGGCAGGGTGTGGCTCTGCTTTTCTAAGGCATTACCTTTTTTGGTCATACTCTGGCCCTCTGGTGTGGATTTTTGGGGTTTGTCCTTTTGGGTGTGGTTCTTTTTTGGGGGGTGTGGTCCTTTTTTCGGTGTAGTCCTGGTTTGGGTGTGGTTTTATTTACCTTTGAATTTGAGGTTCATTTTTGATTACTTTTTGATCAGGTTTCCAATTGTGGGCGGGGTCACATAGCTGGCTGATGATCTTTCCTTGATTAATCACGTGATGGCAGCCATGTTCAGGTGGCCTAAGGCTGAAAATAAAATTAATTTCATAATTCTTGGTTGTACCCCTGGTGCTGGTGCTGAACAAATTCATTTGAAAATTAATTTCATAATTCTTGGTTGTACCCCAGCGTGACAGGAAGGAGGTCCTGATGCACTCAGCAAAATCGACTTGGGTGATTCTGTCTCACAAGTGAACACCCCTTGATTCCCTTAAATACCCACCCAAATGGGAAGGGGTTGACATACTGGCACCTCAAATTGATTGCCTAATTAGTAATTAACTATTGTTTCTTGAGCCACCAAATTTTTTCCAAGCCGTTTTGCAGTTTCTTCTAAATAAAACTACTTCTGTTTCAAGGTGTATTGTTTGTTTTTAATTTTCAACTAATTGCTACATTGTTTCAATTGACAAGTGTGCATCTGAGTAGTGACTAGTGCTGTCTAAAAGGGTGGGTCTGAACTCGCCAGTTTATAAATAAATAAACACAGACGTGTTCTTTACATAACTTAATTTAAATTTTGGTCATGGATGATGCATTTTCTAACCCTGGTAATGCAGCCGGTTTTGGTGGTGTGAAAGGTTTAGCTAAAGAAACAAATCATTCTGAAAAAGAGACACGTGAATGGTTAAGAGGTGTGAGAGCTTATACACTGCATAAACCAATTCGACATTATTACCTACATAATTGCATGCATGTATATGCTCCATTTGAGCAATATCATGTGGACTTGGTCGATCTAACCAGTCCGTCAAAACAGAATGATGGTTATAAATTTCTACTTACCTGCATCGATGTTTTCTCGCGCTATGCATGGGTCATTCCCCTAAAAACGAAAACTGGGCTTGAACTTCAGAAAGCCTTTAAAAAAATTTTCACAGTCGGTAGTGTTCCTGTAAAAGTGAACAGCGATAAAGGAAAGAGTTTTTAAACAAACACGTTCAAGTCTATTTTAAAGAACTCAACATCGATTTCTTCGCCACAGAATCAGATTTGAAAGCTGTTATGATCGATCGATTCAACCGTACGTTAAAAACGAGAATGTTTAAGTTTTTTACATTTACCAACAAACACAGATACATTGATGTCTTACCTGATCTCGTGTTAAGCTACAACCACCGCAATCACAGAGCCTTGGGTATGGCGCCAGCTGATGTCAATGAACGAAATGCCCCAGCTCTATGGCTGAAACAACAGAGATATTATACATCATCATCACAAACAAATCCAAGGTTGCAAATTGGAGTTTACGTACGTATTTCAAAAGTGAAAAACATATTTGATAAAGGCTATCTTCCGAACTGGACTGAGGAAGTGTTTGAGGTTTCAGAAATCATTTACAGAAAACCTGTTGTGTATAAAATTAAACAATACGATGGCAGCGAGATCTCAGGTGTATTCTACGATCAGGAGTTACAAAAGTTGAAAAAACCTGAAGTTTTTAACATTGAACAGATTATTCGCTGGCGCATGAGACGCGGTGTTCGCGAAGCTTTTGCGAAATGGCAAGGTTACCCTGACAGCATGAACAGCTTGGTTCTAAAGATAGATCTTTTACATGCTTGACGAGTGGCGATTGACAACAGTTGGGTTCGAGTACAACCACCAAGTTGGAAGACACTGATTCTTATGTTATGTTACCATCAAACTCACCTAATGGTGAACAAATTCATTCCAATACAACAGCTCATTTTATTACACGACTGCCAAGGATGCTACTTTTCCAAGGGCGATGGGAGGTTGGTTTAACGGAAACACATTTCCCGGCCCTCTTAGAGAACATTACTGCTGTAAACAACACTTTCGAAGTAGGTTTTAAAGATGATCTCATAGATGAACAATTCGATTTCATCATTGTTTTGTCAGTAAGAATTCCGACACTCCAGTCTTTCATAATCGATGTTGAATTGGTCATACAAGCCTATTTGAAAGATGTTCTCTTTTACCATAACACTTCTTTAGACCAAAACATCACCATGAGTTTGCCTCTGAAAGTAGGGATTCGATTTAACACTCCCGAATTCTGTAAGGTGTTCATTGTTTCGCCAAATATATTCGACGACGACCGTTTCTCTCTAACTCCGGATTACACCCTACCGTTTAAGTGGGTGTCCGATTTTTCTGTTACATTAAGATATCCCAAGTTGGCACCCATGTACCAAAAAATTGTTGAATTTAGGAGTATCAAATTGCAAAGTAGGGTAGCAGCTATTGATTTTCTAAAAGATAGTTTTAGAACGACAGGTATCGAGACAAAGATGGATAATGATTTTGTGTTGTTTACGGTTCTTTGAATTCCCAGCAGCTGTCAACATTAGATTTATAAATGATAGGTCTCTGAACAAGAAATTGAAAACACCTATTACTATGCCTTTAAATGACACAGATGACGGGTTTATCGGTTGTTATTTTTAATCCGCCCGACACTCCAGAACAGTGCATCTTAAAAATTTCCGAAGGATATTATGCTCGTAGTGATGTTATTGATGTGCTTGTTAAGTTCATTCCATTGAAAGAACAGCCATTTTACAAAATCAATCTCACGCCTGACAAATGTTTTCATTTCAAATGCACAGAAGGGCATTATATTAGTTTTAGCGAGGGCCTATGTTAATCATTGGGTTTACAAGCTAAACTTTCCAACTTGGAACTCGTTATTGGGGAGGGTTCAACCCCAATAGATCTTACACGAGGCATACATGGTTATTATCTGTATACAGACATCATACAAACGCAAGTTGTGGGTAATACATTCGCGCCACTCCTATGAATTATTCCAGTTTCACATGCCAGGCAAGAAGTGATTTATCAGGCTTTTCATTCACCTGACTACTTTCCCTTAAGTAAAAACGTCATAGACACGATTGAAATTGCGGTTCATTCAGACCATGGAGATTTCTCTCGTTTTTAACAGGCAAAACCTTAGTGAAATTACATTTTCGTAAGAAACAACTGTAGTGCGAGATTGATTTCTTTCTTCTCTCCTCCTCACTTACTTCAAGATGCATATACCCTATCATCCGAACCAAGAAGTAATCTCGCGTTACTATTTAAACCAGAGAGGGAATGGCTTACCAGTGTTTAGAGGGTCGGTTTTCCAGTGGGTCAACGAAATTGGTTCAGTATTTTCAAATCTGTTTCGCTTTGCAACATCTCTACTCAAATCCATGGGTAAGATTCTCGGTCGGCATTCCCTAAAGGGTGGTGTTTCCGTTTTTAATGATGTGATACATGGTCAAAATCTCAAACAGTCGTTGTCATCGCGAATGAAGGAGGCTCGAGGTAGTACCCAATAGGAAATAGGTGCTAGAGTTCAGAGTGGTAGAGGCCGTGTTAAAAGACGAAATTCGACATTTCCTACTCATTCACATGTAAAAAGACCCAGAGACAACAGCTTGGAGTCCTTTCTAGCGAGTGAATACAAACGGAGAGGCCGAGTGCAGCGTTCAAAAAAGTTGAAAAACAGGCAGAAGAAACAGAAGAAGAAAAGAAAGAAACAGAAGAGTTCAACAAAAAGTCTTGCAAAATTATGCTCTAAGCCAGTTTTAAACATACGGGCTTTATCATCAGTTTTCGCCTAATACATACGCAATCATGGCATTAATGATACACCAGATGAGCACTGAATGTCTCAACAGCAATCTCGACATTTTTTCTATTCCCCACACAAGCGGTCATCAGGAAAAACGACACATCACTGGATATCAACCAACAGCCATCGTCAGCCAAGACAGACTTAATGAATTCTATGTACCTGGTTTGGCAGATTTTTACAGGGATCTCGATCAAACTACATTAAGCTTAGAAGTCGTTATCAACAAAGGAGATGGACAGTTACCAGTTGGTGATAAAACAGTGCCTGTGTAACTTTTCTTACATATGCTATTCTGACAAGTCGACTACTATCTGGGTGATACGTTAGTTAGTCATAATAATAACTTATATCCATACAGAGCTTATTTTGAAACTCTTTTGAACTATGGTCAGACTTCTAAACAAAGTCAACTCTCAACAGCTGGGTATTGTACAGACACAAGCAGTAAAATGGACAGTGCCGACGATACAAACAACGGGTTCAAGTTACGTAAAAAAAAAGTCGCACGAAATAGCGTTTACTACATGGAAAGGCCTCTCCATTTTGACATCTTTCACCAGTATCGTTTGCTACTAAGCTCTACGGATTTTCGTCTGAGACTTTACAGAAGTAAACAGTCCTTTGCTCTGATGTCTGATGTAGCTAATCCAAATTACCAGATAACAATCCGAAAAGCAACGCTGAATTTTGAGAGAGTTAAAGTTAAAACAGTTACGCTATTAGCACATGCAAAGACTCTGCAAACCACTAAAGCGTTTTACCTTATCGGGGGTGTTGAAATGAGGTAAGTAAGTATTGCTACTGGAACTAGAAATCACGTCATACAGAACTTAATTACTAGTCAGGTTCCTTCCCGCTTGATTTTTGCATTTACAACGAGTGAAACCCAGAATGGTTCTTTTACTTTGAACCCATTTAACTTTCAATATTTAAATCTATCTTTCTTCTCCTTCTCATTGGATACTCATGCAATTCCTCTAAACCGTCTGACGTCGAATTTTCCCTCTGGGGCATACCTGAGACTGTTTGTTCATTCTATGAAGACACTTGGGATTTGGAAAGAAGACAGAGATGTAGACATCAGCCAGTTCGATTACGGTTCCGGTTACACATTTCTGGCCTTTGATCTTTCAGGGGACAGGACTTATTATACAGATAGATATAACCTTATACGTAATGGTACGTTAAGCGTCGAAGTTCAGTTTTCCGAACCTTTAGCTAATTCGTTGAATCTGATTGCTTATTGTCAATATCAGCATCTCCTGGAAATCAATAAAGACAGATTCGTGAGCTTCGATTTCACGAATTAAACTTGATGGATACGCACGAGCTATGGAGGGCCCTCGAGAGAGACCCTTTCACGTGTACTATGGCAAGAGGTGTTTTCCCAGTGGATTTCGTACTGCAAACCTATTCATCCATCTTTACTCATTGCTAATATGGATGATTCCAGTAAGCCGGTGAATAGACAAGTTGTTGTGGATACAGATAAGTAGGTGCTTCTTGAAGGGATTGCGGTGACCGCGTTTGGGGCATTGAAGGCTGGTTTGAAGGTGTTTGATGTTCGGTTTGGGTTGAAAGACTTGTTTGCTTCGAATGTGTTTTCCGGCGCTTTGCTCTCAGATATTTTTGAGTTTATTTAAATAAAGATCCATTTTCTGATGCACATTCAAATTTGATGCTTTTAAAATCTCGTTGATTTGAGAATCCAGTTGTTTATTACGTTTTTTATCAATATCATTAACCATGCTCGATTCACCCTTAAGTTGGGTATGTTCTGCGGGACGCGTTGACATTGGGGCGCTCTGGACCGTAGCATGAAGGAACCTTTGATATTCGCGAGCAGGTAGTAAAACGTACTTTTGCATGTTCTTAACTAATTAACTTATTCAAAATAGGTGCAGTTACGCTTCCTAGCAAAAGTGGAAGCAGGAATCCGTTTCCACGTTGGTTCAGATAAGTTTTCTTGGCCCTTAAGGAAGTTTTTTTATGGGCTAAACCTTTTATTTACCACAATTGCTGTTTAATGGGTGGTGTCCAGTCGACTCTATTGTGTAGAATGTTATGACAGATCTCACACAGTGCATTAACTTGATTAAGAGTTGCATGTTGCATTAATATTTTCCCATGCTGAGGAGTCGAGTGTTTGAAAGCTCCTACAAAATGACGATGTTTCACAACCAGAGGAATCATTGTTGTATCACCACCGTATTTGGTCAATTTAAAAATGACGTTCACTGTCTTTAAACCCGTGTTTTATCCGCATAGACCACGATAGGTTTTTCGTGCGGAAAAATCTTACTACGCAATCTCAGAACACTGGGCCATCAGAAAATGGATCAGAAAATGGATCTTTATTTAAATAAACTCAAAAATATCTGAGAGCAAAGCGCCGGGAAACACATTCGAAGCAAACAAGTCTTTCAACCCAAACCGAACATCAAACACCTTCAAACCAGCCTTCAATGCCCCAAACACGGTCACCGCAATCCCTTCAAGAAGCACCTACTTATCTGTATCCACAACAACTCGTCTATTCACCGGCTACAGGTTTAAAAGAAAAAATCCACGATGATGGCGATATCTCAATGGTTAGCGCTCCCGATGAGGTCAGACGACCAGGAAACGTCGCGAGTTTGCCTGTTGAACAGACCTCTCCACGTACACGCTTCATCGAGAAACTTCGAAAGAGATCTGATGTTATCACGTGGAATAAAAAAGGAACTGTGTCAATCGGCGGAAAATCAATACGAGGATTGAACATTAATAGCTTAATACAAGAAGTATTATCACTGATCCCCGATGTGAAGAAGCCTCTACCCGGCCAAGCTCAGTTTACCAATGTGATACATCATATCAAAATCCATGAAGAATTAATCTTGAACCCTGTGTATCGGCCTGCGGACACGTTTGACACATCAAAGCTTGTTGGCTGCAGTATGATATAATATTTATTCTGAACAAATTTATTTTAATGTTTGTAAAAATTGAATAAAAATGTAATTAAATACATGAAAACCATTGATTGTGTAATTTATTTATTTATTTAGTTATTTATTTATTTATTAGAGATTAAAAGTAATCACAAACAAACACAAATTCAATCTGAATTCGAAAAGTTTATTTGAACAAAATGAATATACAGAAATTGAATAACGCAAATAATAATCATTGGTTCCACTTGGACTTTTGACAGGTATTAAATTCAGAGTTACTAGTATATTCGCCATGAATGATTTCACTTTTCACGAGTAAGTCGTTTAAAATCAGTTCATTTGTATAAGTGTTATTCAAGATGTCTGCCATGAATAATCCCTTGCTGCTAATTTCAGGTAATGTAGACAGTGATGACCACAGGTGTCAGACATCTGATGTTGCACTATTCTCGTGTTGTAGATCCATTTTTCCGCATGCATAAGCATGAACGGTTGAAATTGTGGTTGAGGAAACATTCCGAAAGAATCAAAGATGTATGCTTGTTTGCTGGATGGTATAAAAATAGCTACCCAGTGTGAGCCTGGCTTACTGGAATCATCCGTGTTAGCAATGAGTAAAGATGGAGGAATAGGTTTGCAGTACGAAATCCACTGGGAAAACACCTCTTTCCATAGTACACGTGAAAGGATCTCTCTCGAGGGCCGTCCATAGCTCGTGCGTACCCATCAAGCTTAATTCGTGAAATCGAAGCTCACGAATCTGTCTTTATTGATTTCCAGGAGATGCTGATATTGACAATAAGCAATCAGATTCAACGAATTAGCTAAAGGTTCGTAAAACTGAACTTCGACGCTTAACGTACCATTACGTATAAGGTTATATCTATCTGTATAATAAGTCCTGTCCCCTGAAAGATCAAAGGCCAGAAATGTGTAACCGGAACCGTAATCGAACTGGCTGATGTCTACATCTCTGTCTTCTTTCCAAATCCCAAGTGTCTTCATAGAATGAACAAACAGTCTCAGGTATGCCCCAGAGGGAAAATTCGGCGTCAGACGGTTTAGAGGAATTGCATGAGTATCCAATGAGAAGGAGAAGAAAGATAGATTTAAATATTGAAAGTTAAATTGGTTCAAAGTAAAAGAACCATTCTGGGCTTCACTCGTTGTAAATGCAAAAATCAAGCGGGAAGGAACCTGACTAGTAATTAAGTTCTGTATGACGTGATTTCTAGTTCCAGTAGCAATACTCACTGATCTCATTTCAACACCGCCGATAGGGTAAAACGCTTTAGTGGTTTGCAGAGTCTTTGCATGCGCTAATAGCGTAACTGTTTTAACTTTAACTCTCTCAAAATTCAGCGTTGCTTTTCGGATTGTTATCTGGTAATTTGGATTAGCTACATCAGACATCAGAGCAAAGGACTGTTTACTTCTGTAAAGTCTCAGACGAAAATCCGTAGAGTTTAGTAGCAAACGACGCGGCGAAAGATGTCTAAATAGAGAGGCCCTTCCATGTAGTGAACGCCATTTCAAGCGAGTTTTTTTACGTAACTTAAACCTGTTGTTTGTATCATCGGCACTGTCCATTTTACTGCTCGTGTCTTTATAATACCCAGGTGTTGTGAGTTGACTTTGTTTAGAAGTCTTACCATATTTCAAAAAGAGTTTCAAAATAAGCTCTGTATGGATATAAGTTATTATTATGACTAACTAACGTATCACCCAGATAGTAGTCGACTTCTGAGAATAGCGAATGTAAGAAAAGGTTTAAAGGCCCTGTTGTATCACCATCTGTCCATCTCCTTTGTTGATAACGACTTCTAAGCCTAATGTTTTTTGATCGAGATCCATGTAAAAATCTGCCAAAGCAGGTACGTAGAATTCAATAGGTTTGTCTTGGCTGATGATGGCTGTTCCTTGATATCCTGTGACGTGTCGTTTTTCCTGTTGACCGCTTGTTTGGGGAATAGAAAAAATGTCGAGATCGCTGTTGAGATATTCAGTGCTCATCTGGTGTATCATTGATGCCATGATTGCGTATGTATTAGGCGAAAACTGATAATAAAGGCCGTACGTTTAAAACTGGCTTAGAGCGTAATTTTGAAGGTCTTTTTGTTGACTTATTCTGTTTCTTCCTCTTCTTCTGTTTCTTCTGCCTGTTTTTCAACTTTTTTTTAAAGCTGCACTCGGCCTCTTCGTTTGTACTCACTCGCTAGAAAGGACTCCAAGCTGTTGTCTCTGGGTCTTTTTACATGTGAATGAGTAGGAAATGTCGAATTTCGTCTTTTAACACGGCCTCTACCACTCTGAACTCTAGCACCCATTTTCTGTAGGGCACTACCTCCAGCCTCTTTCATTCGTGATGACAACGACTGTTTGAGATTTTGACCATGTATCACATCATTAAATACGGAAACACCACCCTTTAGGGCATGGCGACCGAGAAAAGGTGTTGCAAAGCGAAACAGATTTGAAAATACTGAACCAATCCCGTTGCTTCTCTGGAAAACCGACCCTCTAAACACTGGTAGGCCATTCCCTCTCTTATTTAAATAGATTCTTCTTGCTTCGGATGATAGGGTATATGCATCTTGAAGTAATTGAGGAGGAGAGAAAACAGAAATCAACCACGCACTACAGTTGTTTCTTATGAAAGAGTAATTTTACTTGAGTTCTGCCTGTTAAAAACGAGAGCGAATCCCCATGGTCTGAATGAACCGCGATTACAATCGTGTCTATGACGTTTTTACTTAAGGGAAAGTAGTCAGGTGAATGAAAAGCCTGATAAATCACTTCTCGCCTGGCATGTGAAACTGGAATAATTCGTAGGAGCGGCGCGAATGTGCTACCCACAACTTGCGGTTGTATGATGTCTGTATATAGAAAATAATCATGTATGCCTCGTGTAAGATCTATTGGGGTTGAAACCTCCCCAATAACGAGTTCCAAGGCGGAAAGTTCAGCTTGTAAACCCAGTGTGTAACATAGACCCTCGCTAAAACTAATATATGGCCCTTCTCTGCATTTGACATGAAAACATTTGTTAGGCGTGAGATTGATTTTTTTAAAATGGCTGTTCTTTTTATGGAATCAACTTAACGAGCGCATCAACAACATCACTGCGACTATCATAATACCCTTCGGGAATTTTTAAGATGCACTGTTCTGGAGTGTCGGGCGGCTCAAAAATAACACAACTGATAAACCCATCATCTGTGTCATTTAAAGGCATAGTAATAGGTGTTTTCAATTTCTTGTTCAGAAACCTATCAGTTATAAATCTAATGTTGACAGCTGCTGGGAATTCAAGAAACCGTGTTGGGGACCCCATAAACAATACAAAATCATTATCCATCTTTGTCTCGATATCTATCGTTCTAAAATTATCTTTTAGAAAATCAATAGCTGCTACCCTCCTTTGCAATTTGATACTCCTAAATTCAACAATTTTTTGGTACAGGGGTGCCAACTTAGGATATCTTAATGTAACAGAAAAATCGGACACCCACTTAAACGGTAGGGTGTAATCTGGAGTTAGAGAGAAACGGTCGTCGTCGAATATATATGGCGAAACATTGAACACCTTACAGAATTCGGGAGTGTTAAATCGAATCCCTACATTCAGAGGCAAACGCATGGTGATGTTTTGATCTAAAGAAGTGTTATGGTAAAAGAGAACATCTTTCAAATAGGCTTGTAAGACCAATTCAACTTCGATTATGAAAGACTGGTGTGTCGGAATTCTTAAAATTCGGAATGTTGAAATCGACTTGTTCATCTATGAGATCATTTTTAAAACCAACTTCGAAAGTGTTGTTTACAGCCGTAATATTCTTGAAGAGGGCCGGCAAATGTGTTTCCGTTAAACCAACCTCCCATCGCCCTTGGAAACGTAGCATCCTTGGCAGTCGTGTAATAAAATGAGCTGTTGTATTGGAATGAATTTGTTCACCATTAGGTGAGTTTGAAGGTAACATAACATAAAAATCAGTGTCTTCATACATGGTGGTTGTACTCGAACCCAACTGTTGTCAATCGCCACATTTCAAGCATTAAAAGATCTACCTCTAGAACCAAGCTGTTCATGCTGTCAGGGTAACCTTGCCATTTCACAAAAGCTTCGCGAACACCGCGTCTCGTGCGCCAGCGAATAATCTGTTCAATGTTAAAAACTTCAGGTTTTTTCAGCTTTTGTAACTCCTGATCGTAGAATACACCTGAGATCTCGCTGCCATCGTATTGTTTAATTTTATACACAACAGGTTTTCTATAAATGATTTTTGAAACCTCAAACACCTCCTCAGTCCAGTTCGGAAGATAGCCTTTATCAAATATGTTTTTCACTTTTGAAATACGTACGTAATCTCCAATTTGCAACCTTGGATTTATTTGTGATGCTCATGTTTAATATCTCTGTTGTTGCAGCCATAGAGCTGGGGCATTTCGTTCATTGAAATCAGCTGGTGCCATACCCAGGGCTCTGTGATTGCGGTGGTTGTAGCTTAACACGAGATTAGGAAGACATCGATGTATCTGTGTTTGTTGGTAAATGTAAAAAACTTAAAGATCCTCGTTTTTAACGTATGGTTGAATCGTTTGATCGTAACAGTTTTCAAATCTGATTCTGTGGTGAAGAAATCGATGTTGAGTTCTTTAAAATAGACTTGAACGTGTTTGTTTAAAAACTCCTTCCCTTTATCGCTGTTCACTTTTACAGGAACGCTACCGACTGTGAAAATTTTTTTAAAGGCTTTCTGAAGTTCAAGCCCAGTTTTCGTTTTTAGGGGAATGACCCATGCATAGCGCGAGAAAACATCGATGCAGGTAAGTAGAAATTTATAACCATCGTTCTGTTTTGACGGACTAGTTATATCGACCAAGTCCACTTGAAATTGCTCAAATGGAGCATATACATGCATGCGATTACATAGGTAATAATGTTGTACCGGTTTATGCAGTGTATAAGCTCTCACACCCCTTAACCATTCGCGTGTCTCTTTTTCAGAATGATTTGTTTGTTTAGCTAAACCTTTCACACCACCAAAACCGGCTGCATTAGCGGGTTTAGAAAATGCATCATCCATGATCAAAATTTAAATTAAGTTATGTAAAGAACACGTCTGTATTTATTTATTTATAAACTGGTATATGCGAGTTCAGACTCACCCGTTTAGACAGCATTAGTCACTACTGAGATGCACACTTGTCAATTGAAACAATGTAGCAATTAGTTGAAAATTAAAAACAAACAATACACCTTGAAACAGAAGTAGTTTTATTTTGAAGAAACTGTAAAACGGCTTGGAAAAAATTTGGTGGCTCGAGAAACAATAGTTAATTAGTAATTAGGCAATCAATTTGAGGTGCCAGTATGTCAATCCCTTCCCATTTGGATGAGTATTTAAGGGAATCAAGTGGTGTTCACGTGTGATACAGAATCACCTAAGTGGATTTTGCTGTGTGCATCAAGACCCCCTTACCTGTCACGCTGAACATAAAATTAATTTCACCCCCTTACCAAGAATTATGAAATTAATTTTATTTTCAGCTTTAGGCCACCTGAACATGGCTGCCATGACGTGATTAATCAAGTAAAGATCATCAGCCAGCTGTGTGACCCCGCCCACAATTGGAAATCTGCTCAAAATCTAATCAAAAATGAACCTCAAAATCAAAGGTAAATAAATCCACACCCAAGAGATCACAAATGAACACACCCAAAACAGAACCACACCCAAAAAAAGGACCACACCCCAAAAAGGACCACACCCCAAAAAGGCCCACACCCAAAACAGATGGCAAACACCCAAAACAGAGGGGCCAACACCCAAAACAAGAACCACACCCAAAAGGACAAACCCCAAAAATCCACACCAGAGGGCCAGAGTATGACCAAAAAAGGTAATGCCTTAGAAAAGCAGAGCCACATCCTGCCCTGGGATACAAAACGAGGGACAGGTTCCCAAGGGACCTTAGCGCATTCCAGAGCAGGCTGAGAAGAAAAGAAAAAGTGTCGGCAGCCTTTGATCTTTTGCGAAACCACCCCCTCCATATTCCTTCTCATACCGATCAGGGCCCCTTATGCTCGTCTTCTTGTTTCAAACGTTTCCACTGCGCATATACTCTTAAATACGTGACATTTGGGAAGCTTGGGAAAAATAACGGCTAAGGGGAATGAGTCTAAAGATGGAAGACGAACAGAGGAGAATGATTCCAAGGAAGAAATAGTGAGTGCGTTATAGAATGGAGAAAAGCAGACAGAAAAAAACAATTTGGATAGATTAATGAACTTCATGCCTGGTGCCGTGAACAGAGAAAAGGAAAGAGCAGGCTTGGTGAAAGCAAAGAAAGTATGATCAGAAAAGTAAAAAGTGGGACTGAAAATCAAAAACGGAATTCGACAAGCAGCAACTTGAAAACGGAACACACCGCAGCGATAAGTAAGGCAGACGCTGAGAGAACTTCATCCAGCGACATCCAGGAATTACACGGATCTCGAGGAGAGCAGGCGGCAGAGCACGAGTTGGTATCGGCTTTAGCGCGATGCGCAGCTTGCGAGCGACCCTTTGCCATCAATAAGAAGTTGTGTGTGGAATTTTGTATAGATTTATGTTGAACACTGGTGCTGTCAATCTTTCCCAACTCACGAGATGAACTTAGAGCATTTAAGCAATCCTTGACTATTCTAACCATCCGCATAATGTGCATACGCCTTGATTAAGTTTTAATCATTATTGTTTCTTTTATTCCATTCCAGGACACAGCTGCCAATCTCGCCAAAGTTTCCTTATAGGATTATTGTAATCCGGAGCCCACTTCTGATAGGATTTTATTAATGACCCAGCCATATTGATATCACGTAGGATTCATGTCTGAAGTCCCTCACCTCAAAAGAAAGAGTAATCAAGGAAATAACATTTAGATTTGTTTACATCTCAAATACATAAATTCCTTATTCCCTTCTCTCGTCATACTTAATGAATGATGATAGAATTGTTAATGTGCCATTTTTCTTTCGGTAGTTGGAATGGAGCCCCCCTCTCCCCTCATGGTGGGCTATGGACACTTACTGGTTCAACTATGCTTGAAGATAAATCACGTCATTCAATTTCTGTATTTATGTCATATTCATTAAGAACTTTTTAACATTCTATTGTGGTATTTGCGAGTGTCAAATCTCAAATCTTATTATTCATTATTATATTTTGTATGATTTTTAATTGCATAATTTAAATTAATATGCATACCTCTTTCCTTACTATGCTGTCACATACCAACAGTAAGTCATGTGATAAAGATGATAGAATCAACACAGAAGCACAGGGAGGACGAACACCACAACTAGCTACATGAAGAAATAAACCATTAAGGAATGACATAACCAAGTACCGAAAGGTTAAACTATACGCGGAACTATATTTTTATACCACCCTATGTTAACATTGTAAGTTTCTAATGGACGATAAGGCACCATTAAACCACATACCTTTGAACCAATTTCGACTATCATTAATTTAACGTTATATTCATTCATGACACATGATTGCAAGTTGTTTGATATATTACATGCCATATTTTAGCATTGAAAGTTCCAATGAATCACAATGGTTCCTCTAAACCAGGTGTCTTTGAACCAATTTCGCCTATCATTAATTTTACGTTATATTCATTCATGGCACCTCATTCCAAGTCGTTTGATATATTACATGCCATATCTTATTATTGAACATTTCTGAGGGTGTCATAAGGGTACTGTTAGAGCACGTGCCATTGTTTCGATTACAACCATATTCAAAATGGTTCATTTCCTGAGCCATATTTATCAGTTGGCGAAAATAGTAATTTATATCTGCTTCTATCTCGTCATTACGATTTGTTTGATATATTACTTAATATATCTTCCCATTGAAAATTGCTTGGCGGGAAAATAGAGGTACCATTTGTGCACGTGCTATTGAAGCGATTTAGATAATATTTGTGATTCGGTCGTGCCATGAAACATATTCATTGAATGACGAAAAAAGATTTTGAAAACCTTTCATAGCCTCGGAGAAGTTAGAGTTATAGACAGACACGTTTCCCTACACTGATAGCATAAAGCACCTTTCGGTACTTAATAAGCTGCACACGAGGTTGACAAAAATATTCTTTGCCTTCCCTTGTCAGAATTAAATGAATTCTTAGAAAGGGAGTCGCATTTCCAGTTTTTTTTTCTCCAATTTTTGTCATACACAAAACTGAGCTGGCGAACTGGAGAGGAAACTTGAAAGGCGATTCAAAAACTGATAGCAAATAATGCTGGATAGAATACCAGCGGAATCCATAAAAAATGCGGGCAGACAGGTAGTAAAGGTATGGACACGGTTGTATAAACAGGTGTTTGACATAGGTCACGTAACGAAACAGTGGTGTGAAATTTTATTTTGTCCGTTATCCAAAAAGGGTGAAAGAAATAAGGCAGCAAATTATAGAGGGGTTAGTTTAACATCCATTACCTATGAGACTATTGAACACTCGGCTGACAAAATGGATTGAGGAGAACCAAATAATGCCAGAGGCACAAGCGGGCTTCTGTGCAGACCATGGGACAAAAGATACTATCTTTAGTCTACAATGCATGATAGTGTGCCCTGTGCGCGTGGGTGGGTGGGGGGCAAAAGGTACCCCCAATAAAAATGCACACCCACGAGCGCCAAGAGTGGGTTGTTAGAACTTGCAGAGGGAGGGACGAGATGTAACTAATGCAAAGACCAGGCTTTTATGAACGTAAGAACAAATATTTTATTTGCTAGTAATTCAAATAAGAAAAGAAAACAATTATTCACAAAAATAAACAGACTAGGGGCCCCATATCAATTACCATTAACAAGAACAAAGAAAATATTTCCAAAAAAATTAGCATAATAGATCACTATCTGACTAACAGTTAGCATCAGCTGTGGCTCGCACCTTCACATCCACAACTTTTGCCGCGACTGACACATGAGCGAATAAGCAGAACCGCTGGGCCATTCGAAAATATTTTTTATTTTTCTTTAGAACTTACTGAAAGTAATTTTTAAGGAGTTGTTCCGATTGGTAGAGGGCCACAAACAGCTGAACGATGACGATGACGAGCCACCAACAGAATATTTCCAGCTACCCAGAGCTAGCCATTTAACAACAGCAAGACAGTGCTCACAGACCCCCAGTGAGCAGAGGAGCAACAAGAACGCGTCACGCTCTCCTTTGAGACATCCAAGGACACAGGTGTCTACAAATATAGCACACCTTGTACTGGAAACTGGGGAAAAAGCAGTAATCCCTACGCAATTATAACTGACGCACGACGTCAACATTCATGTATCAACCCTCCTCCTACTCGCTACACAGAGCAACTCTAAATAGTACACATAAGTGGTCACTCTGTTTGAAGGGACTGTTTACTCTAAGCAATTGGCTTCCAGCTCTCGTTACCAACCCATGTGACCAGTCGGGCTCTTCATCTGTGAGCCCACAGTCAGATAACATACGATAATAAATACCAAATGCTTAACAAAACGCATTTAAAAGGGGCGCAACACTAGTTAAGACAGTGGATTCACTGGATATAAACTTTTATATGCTGCGATCATGAATTTCGCATAAATCGCTGTTAATATGTACCAGTTATACACAGCGCTTTGGCGGAGTCACGATCCTTTTATTCCAAACTAGCAAATTGCTAATACAAATGAAGTTTGTCGAGTTTAGGCTGACCGCGCAAAAACAATATAAACTGGAAAGATCTCACCATGGGAAGCTCACAATGCTGATTTTTTTTCTCATCTTTGAAGCGCTGCTTCGACACAGGGCAGACAAAAGAGCATTCCATTCCACTGCATTCCATTTTTCCGAACCGTGGAAAACAACAAGACAACGGAAATCACTTCCAGATTAATCAAATCCTTTCAAAACATTGGCTCATCCATTTTACGGACTGCATCATACATTTTCTCCTACAATTGCAGGCAGAAACGGCTTAAAAAAAACTAGATACATTGCTGAAACGGGGGAGATAGAACGAACGACATTTACGTTTCACTTCCCTGCGCAGCACACACTGTTGCCGCACGCATCGTTCTCCTAACAAAAGTGCTCAACTGCAGACTTTGTTAAAAGCACATTTTCAGAGAAAAACTGCAACAACAAAGCTCAGAAGCATGGTCTATAGAGATTCACTAGTTGTTACCCGCGGCTTCGCCCACCCGTGCCATCTGTTGAGGGGAATTACAAAGCAAAAACAGATAATTTTAAATGAAAATCCCAGGAAGTGGTTCCCCAGTGGGGGGTCGTAAGGGGCTTATTTTTGGCGCTAGAGCAGGTCTTTTATTGATAAGCCTGCCCTGAAAATTTCAAGTCGCTAGTTCAAACCGTCTAGGAGGAGTTAGAATTACAGATAAATAAATAAATAAATACACGCAAGAGTTTTAGTATATAGATGGTCATCGAGCTCCATTGTTAAAATGAAGCTAAAGTTTCTAGCTCTTAGTTTCCATCATTAACTGGCCAAAGTTAGAGCTCATTATTGGTAGAAATACGATTAGGATGGATTGGATTTCCAGCTCGCATCTCCCCCTTCCAGGAGACTAGCCGTATGGGATGAAAGGATGATGGTGAAAATAGACAAACACACACATCCATGCCCTTGGCGCGATTCGAACCCGCAACTCGCTGGTTACGAGAGCGGCAAGACCTGCGCCTCAACGCTCTCGGCCACCGCGCCGACGAAATACGATTAACAATAGCCGTTTTTGATTAATGTAACAATGTATGACGTTTCTGTACGCAGGCCTTCCGTCGGTGGTGTTGCTATAGTGCGATCTATGTGGCACTTGGCGCGATCTGTTTTCCTTAGCTTCTCGAAACAATGAAAATGGCCGAAGCTCAATGACCATGAATATCTATCACGGTCTATAGATACTCATGGTCATCATGCTCCATTGTTAAAACGAAGCTAAAGTTTCTAGCTCCCAATAGGGCGGGAACTCTATTGAAAAGTAGCGCTTCATGTACAATCGGCCCAAAAACGCCTGCAGCACCGCCCTATCGACAGACAGAAACTTTACTTTTATTTTCAGTTTCAATGAAAAACCTCTATCGCAGGTCACGGTCGGCCCTGGTGCGATCTATGCGGCACCTGGCGCGATCTGTTTTCCTTAGCTTCGAAACAATGGAAAATGGCTGAAGGTCGATGACCATGAATATCTATAGAACTGTGATATTTATAGACCGTGCTCAGAAGAGATCTTCGCTCGCAATTGTTGCAGCTTCCCGACAAAAATAAAAGCAATAATGTCAAATGCCATTATTTACAAAGCACAAAGCGCACTTAAAATAAACAGAGCGAACACCAACAACCATACGCAAACCTTTTCACACCACAAAGACCACACCCACTACAAACAAGCTAAAAACGATCCTCCACACAAAGACAGACCACACAACACTGAAAAACAAACAATGCATACAAGGTACACTACAACACTAAATACAAAATACACACTGACACTAGTCACAATAGACCAGGTGACAAACTCAAATGGCAGCAAATTATATGCATTCTTCATTGATCTGAAAACAGCATTTGAAAATATAGATAGGGAGGTACTCTGGGAAAGACTAGAAATGATCGGAATAAATGGGAAATTTCTATAATTTATATGAAATATTTACAGGGAAACTTCATACAGAGTGAGGGAGGGGGAAAAGGAGTGAAACAGGGCTGTGTTATGAGCCCCACCCTGTTTGCATTAATCATAAGCGAGTTGGGTGAGCATCTAAGTAGTAATGGGGTAGATGGGATGAAAATGGGCAAAACGAAAATATACAACGTTAATGTATGCAGATGATATAGTCATAGTGGCAACAGATCCAGGTGATCTCCAGTGGATGATAAACAGGACGATAAAGTTTCTAACACAGAGAAGATACCATAAATATGGAAAAGTCGAAAATTATCATTTTTCGGAGAGGTGGGAAAAGGTAGGAGCAAAAATTGGTGGTGGGGAGGGAATGATATAAAATAGTAAATGAATACAGATATCTCGAGGTGTAGTTCATGGCAAAAAAAACTCCTGGATGAAACAGAAAAAGGCAGTCAAAGAAAAGACTGTATTTGTGAGAATGACTTGGAAAATAGGAAGAAGAACGAATAATAATATAAAAATAATATTCGTTTACGGATGTAGAGGTTAAAATGAGACTATTTAAATCGTTGGTGAAGACTGTTATTTACTATAAGACGGAGGTATGGGGGTGGGAATGCGATGAAACCATTGAAATGATACAAAAATCAGTATTTAAGATGATTCATAGGCTGGGAAAAATAATACACCGTCATATACAGGGTGTTTCAAAATTATGTACAATAAATTTAGTGACATATTCTTCAGGTTACAAGAAGACGAAAATGTTCTATAGCACTTTGTCGGGAAACGATTTGTTTGCGAGTAATCCAATATCATACAGTAGGGAAGCACGGTAGTTAGCGAACGATATTTTAGCAGTTCCAGCGTTTCGACCCAACACTAGGTTGAGTGGTTTGTTCCATTTAAATCTAGTTTAGGGTTGTTCCATTAGTTGTGTACTGTAGTTTCACTACTGTACATCCACTAGGAATATCAATTTCAGAAAGTTTGCGTGCTTTGACATACGCATTACGATTTACGTAAAAAAAAGTCATGTACACGTATTCTAGTGCAGAATACACTGACATGCACCTAATGTATGGTCTTGCAGACGGAAATGCTGTGGAAGCAAGAAGACTCTACCAAGAACGCTTTCCGAATAGACGTTTACCAAATAACCGAACATTTGTATCTGTCGACAGACATTTGAGGGAGCGTGGTTCCTTTGGCCGTCAAACAGGACAAGGGCGGCCTGTAGCACATTCTCCGGATGAGGAGGATGTGATAATTGACATTATACATGATGAACCACAGACAAGCACCCGTCGTATTTCTTCCATGGTACACATTCCGCACTCATCTGTTTGGCTCATTCTTCACTGTCAGCTTTTGCATCCATACCACCTGCAACTGGTTCAGGCACTGAACCCAACGAACTATCCACACCGACAACGATTTTGCCAATGGATACAACGTCGTCATGCTGCAGACCCTAGTTGTCTCAGCCAGATACTTTTCACGGACGAAGCAACTTCACCCGGACAGGAATCGTAAATTCTCACAACCAGCACCATTGGGCAGATGTTAACCCGCATGTTACCAGAGCTCGAGCGCATCAAGAGCGTTTCTCCGTGAACATTTGGTGTGGAATTGTCGGAAATAACTTAATTGGCCCTTATGTGTTGCCGCCACGATTGACTGGGCGAACGTATCTTTTGTTTCTGCAGAATGCATTGCCAGAGTTACTGGAAGATGTTCCTCTTTTGATAAGATCTAACATGTGGTTCATGCATGATGGCGCTCCAGCACATTTCAGCCATGTTGTGCGAGCACACCTTAATGCTGCATACACGAATCGGTGGTTAGGTCGAGGTGAACCGGTAGCCTGGCCTGCAAGCTCACCCGACCTTAATTCCTTGGACTTTTTTCTGTGGGGTCATGTGAAAACGATCGTCTACAGCACAGAAGTTTCTAACATTATGGATCTGCGACAACGAATTGAAAATGCATGCCAAACCGTTCGTAATGCTGGCGACGAACTCTTCCATGACATCAGACGGTCGCTCATGCAACGAGCCGAAGCGTGCGTGCGAGCTGGTGGCGGGCACTTTGAACAATTCCTGTAATTTGGAGCCACGGGTTTAGTTGGCTGTATCGCGTAAATAAATCGTTTCCAGACAAAGTGCTATAGAACATTTTCGTCTTCTTTTGACCTGAAGAATATTTCACTAAATTTATTGAACATAATTTTGAAACACCCTATATAATGCTAGGGAAAATGGGGAGAATGAGCCTAAAGATCGGAGCATTCAAAAGAACTTTAATTTACATAAAGAAAGTAGACGGATAGGAGAGAAGGACGAGACACAAAAAGTCTGGAATACAATAAATAATAGTTATTAATTAAAAAATAAAATAAATAATCAAAATAAAAAGCTGACGTTTTGGATAGAGGCTATTCTTTATCAAAGGAAAAAGGATAATTCTCTAAAAGAAAAGAGAATATCAGAATTATCCTAATTTATGAAAAGAAACAATCGATAATCGAGCAGTGGAGTTAACATTTATTCGAATGGGACGAAAGCAGCGCTTTTACAGAGCTCGTCAACCAGAGTATATGCCAAAGGAAATACAAGAAGCCTGACCGATCCACATTATACAAGAAACAAATAAGATTGTCGATTGTCAGACGAGAAACAACAAAACAAACACAGCACAAAACAAAAAAACACTCAGAAACCAAAAAAGACTACAAGAAAAGCATCACAACTTCTAGAAATCTGGGAAAGAAACGATGCCAATGTCCTGAATGTTGATATCCTGAATGAGCTTAGGCTTTCGGAACCTTGTGTGCCACTTCATCGCCGTCGAATGCCTCAGGATCCCTGTCACCAAGTCATTGTCATTATTTTCAATCTTCTGGATCATATTCGTGAGTAACTCCTGCATGTACAGTCGGGTGCAAAAAGGTTTAGATTTGTCATTAGAGCCTATTTTCATGGTTCTTGATAGCGCTAGCAAAGCCTATGGGCCCTGGAATTAGCCTTTTGATACCTGGAGTGAGCTCGAGGTGGTTAGGGTGTTTGCTCTTAGATAGAAAAGCACTAGCGTTAGCGGAACTGCTTATACACTTTGTGATGACTTCAACACTCTGATCGATGTCATCCATGCTGCATGCAACGTCGAGACAGGAGTCTTTATTCTTGAGTATGTTTATGAAGTGATTCCAATTTTGCTGATGTTTAACTTCTTCCCTAGATTTGATATTGACATTATCGAAGATTAGGGCCACAGGCTTGTGGTCGGAGGGAAGGTCATCGATTGTAAGGATGTTGTACGGTTTGTAAAAGCCTTTCATTAGAGAAATGTCCAGCACATCACTGGTGGGGGAGTGAGCACAATAGTAAGCGTCCTCCACCGATCCCGCAGCAATGACGTCATCTGGGATTGCAGGTACTAGTAGAGAATCGCGCCATTGCAATTGACTGCTTTAGAGTTCCAACTTGAATGCTTGGCATTAAGCTCGCCAAGAAGGATCACTGGGATGTCGCCAGCGAGAAGTTCGTCGAGTTCACTGAAAACAAGGTTGTGCTTGGGTGAATTGTAGAGTGCTACCAGTTTCACTTGACCAAGGGAGATATCGTTGATAATAACTGAGGCTGCTTCCATATGAGTGAAGAAATTGGTGATTACCTCGTGATGTTGTATGCCTTTTCGAATGATTATTGCAGCTCTGCCAGAAGGATTTCTGGCCATGTTTGCAGAAATTCTTTCTCTCCGGTAGACATTTTATCCAGGTAATAAATTTTTCTATTGAAAAATGGAAGGAAAAATTCTGCGACCTGGGTTTGAACCAGGAACCTCGACTGTCATGGTCGACGCCTCAAACAGTTGGGCTATTGCAGACACCCGGACAGCCATGCTGTCACAAGGTGTCTTAAAGACAACCAAGTTGTCACGGTTGAAAGCCCAATGGGAGGTGGGCACCTGGCTCACAGATCGAGAATTTCTCCTATCCAACCATCAGAAAGTTTGATGAACTCACAGATAAATAATTAAATATAAACTGGAGATGACCTCCAAACATGATGTAATAAATTTTTATATCGAAAAATGGAAGGAAAAATTCTTTGGCATGGAGTCGAACCAGGAACCTCAAATGTCATGGTCGACTCCTCTACCAGTTGGGCTATCGCATCGAGGCCTCCACCATGACAGTCGGGGTTCCTGGTTCGAATCCAGGTCGCAGAACTTTTTCTTCCATTTTTTGATAGAACAATTTATTACATCATGTTTGGAGGTCATCTCCAGTTCATATTTAAGTATTTATCTGTGAGTTCAAACTGTGATGGTTGGATAGGAGAAATTCTCGATCTGTGAGCCAGTGCCTGCCTCCCATTGGGCTTTCAACCATGACAACTTGGTTGTCTTTAAGACATCTTGTGACAGCATGGCTATCTGGGTATCTGCGATAGCCCAACTGGTAGAGGGGTCGACCATGATAGTCGAGGTTCCTGGTTCGAATCCAGGTCGCAGAATTTTTCCTTCTAGTTTTCGATAGAAAAATTTATTACATCGTGTTTGGAGGTCATCTCCAGTTTATATTTAATTATTTAACTATATCCAGGTAGCTTGAAGTCTTGGCCTGGTTTGAGATGGGCTTCACAGAGCTTCCTCATTGACTTCCTGTTTCAATAAAAAGTTGTGAAACTCCACATGCTTAAGAGGGATTTCTCTAGCGTTCCTTATAATGCACCTAAGTTAATCTATGCATTACTCACTTTGTGATGCTGGTTGTCCATGCTGATACTCACTTGGTGATGCTGATTGTCCATACTGCTATTTGTTTGTCGTAAGAAGTCCAGTCATCTGTGGGAATCGTCTGGCTAACACAGTAAACTGGTGACAAATGGTTCCAAATTGCTTGTATATCTCTTGCATGCCGTTGATCTTGATGCCAACCTCATTTGGATTCGAGACTGCTGCAGCGAACATTTTTCCCTGGGTTACTTTCGCACTTGCCATTCTTCTCACATGAGGATATTTTGGACACTTTGAATAGCTGGATGTGTGTTGCCCACCGCATCTGATACATTCGGGAGGGTCCTGTCCCTTAATTTTGGGGAAATCTCTTGACTGGTGCCCTTCTGCACATTTGTTCAATGGGGATCTTCAGTGCAACCCATGGACGTGTGCCCGAAACGAAGACAATTGTAGCAGTGAAGTGGCTTCTTGTTTCCCCTCAATGATTCAATAGCACTGCTTGTGGCCCGATACAGTTGACGTTTCTCATTGACTGATTATGATCAGTGTTGGGTAACAAAACTAGAAGCACAGGCATGTCTATGCTACCTTTCGATTTCTTTAACCTAATTACCTTTTCCGAAAAGTAATTGATTCCTTTTAGGTCTTCTTCGTCCAGGTCGTACATCACATCTACATTTCGGATTATCAGTTTCAGTACTTTTTCTGACTTCAGCTGATGATGCTGGATCTTTAAGATTCCTTCAGTTTTGATAGCAGTGACTAGCTTGTGGATATTTTCATCTAGGCATTTTACTTTTACCGTTTCAGCTTTGCCGGGATGCATTATGATCTTTTCTACTGGCACGTGTTTCTTGATCTCGTTCAGTATTTCCTTGCAAATAAATTATAATTGGGGGAAAATATGAATTATTACTTACCTCTTGTTTGTCTTTTTCGGTCAAGTCATTTTGTACTCTCCTAGGACGTTTATCTCTGGAGGCAGCTACGATTTCTTTGTTGACATTCATGATGGTTTTCAGGTTGTCCAGCCTGGTTTCTTTCTTGGATTTCTTAGTTTTCACTTCAATCCAGGCAGAGTCTTCAGTGGAGGCGTTATCCTCAATTTTTTTACGATTGGAATCGTCCTTGATCAAGGATGCACCGGGTGGTATGCCCTGATCCATACAATCAGCCTCCTTCTTCATTACATGAGGCAACTCAGTATTGTGAGTAACTGTCAAAGTATCGGTTAAAAGACCTTTTCTGGCTATTAGTTCAAATTCCTTAAGGAGAACTGACCTTTCCTTTTGAAATTTCCTTTCAATTTCTGCCATTAGTTGTTGACAGATATTGTCTTTCAGGGCTTCCTGTTTTTCAGTGAGGATAGCATCAAATACAGTGAAATGCTTGTCCCTGCTGATAACATCTTTGTACACGAATTCGTGAGAGAACTCTCTGCCAGATGGCGTACTGAATTCGCTATTGGGAGGTACCTAGGGGTGCTAGAAAAAAAATTGACGGAGGCTCTGGTGACTGCCAAAGCCGCGGGTTTCTAAGGCGTAGAACTACTACTGTATGTTATTCTTGGTTACCGTTAGTGTGTATTTTTTGGCGAAACAAAGAACAAAATT
>JAHWFO010100765.1:95612-112153 GCA_023313115.1 Rhysida immarginata
AATCCGTCTCGTTGGAAGATAGGCTTACGGGGAGGTTAATCCTGACGCCAGAGATCCAGCCCCGAACCCAGTGAAATATGAAGAGTGTCATATGGACTGGTTTACAGGTGAATTAATTCCATCGCAGGGACCAGCACATAAGACAGAATAGCGAAGATGAATCTCGCCCTAAAAAGAGCGTACCAGCGATGATGGAATGAGAGGAAGATGTGTGTTGAGTGGATGAAGTGAGTGTGAGAGGATGTTATGACCACAAAAATCATCATCATATATAATAAAGTTAGTACCCGCTGTATGTGCATGGCAATGAAGGTATTCATTGGTCCAGTGGTTTTTGACGTCATAAAAGCAACGATGTCACCAGGCATAGTTCTCGATGAATACTGTGGACGCACGTTCAAACAAATGATGTCAACAACAATAAAGAATAATGAAGTCTTTATTGTTGCTGACATTATTGCATTAAATATACATTTAGGATATTTATTTTAATAACTTTCTGTTGAAATTCTATTGCCAAAGAAAGTCCATATAATTCCATGAGAGCTAAAGAATTATTTTCAGCTTTTTTTATTGTTCAAAATTATTTTCTTATACTTTACTGAATGGCTACCGGACATGGCTGCACGATGGTAAGTGTGGACTTTTCCAGGCAATTCTTTAGACATGTGCCTGTGTTATCGCGCTCATAGAAGGCTCGGTCCAGTCTTTATTGTTTTTGACATCATTGCATAAAATTCTTTAGTCATGTCAGGTGTATTTGATATGCTGTGCTGAGTGATCGTAATGTGGAGGGAGATTGGAAATTTTAAGCGTTTTAAATTTTTTTTATTAGAATTTATAAATTTAAATTAAAAGCGTTTATTTCTACCACGTGTTCACTGTGGCCACGTGTTTCTATTAGACATCATTTTAAGAATTTATCAGATTTTATTTCTGTGGCAAAATGAATTTCGAAAACAGCATATTAAATGAAATTTGCATTAAATTTGTGTTTAAAATTTTATCACATTTGCATTACATTTGCAATTTTATCATTTTTTGATTTTAAGAATTATGAATTTTTGGAAATGCCTCCAAAGAAAAGAAGATGCAAGACTCTACAGGCAAATTGCATGTCTGATGAGGGTTTTCAAGGTGCTCTATATCTTGAAGCTACAAACGTCTTAGATCAAAGGTGCAACAATGGGGAAGGCACGCAACATGCAGGACACAAGACTCAGGAACTGGAAGACATTCTGCCAGCAATCAACGAAGAAAGTGTAACGTCCCGATCGATCTGCTCAAGAACGTTACTGTTCTTCCACCCCCCCCCCCCCCCCCCTGTTGAAACGTCTTCCATAAATTACGATTGGAGAGAGCCTCCTCCCCTTAACAAATCCATTTTTTAACGGACATTTTACTGTGGTGAAGCTAAGCTCCCAACAATGCAGCGACGAATAAAGTGGAAACAATGAAGCAGTATAATCCACGGGAAGAATTTTGTTACCCCGGCGACGCAAAAAAAAAATAATCAAAAGTGAAATGAGTTGTATCATAATATCCCTGGAGCAGCAAGGGATAGGAAGTCCGTTCCTTGACGCCGTCTGAGAAGCCACGCAGCATGAGTCTGCGAATTCGGCTGGCTGCTCTGTCGTGCTCCAGACGCGGTCCGGAGCTCCAGACGCAGTCCGGATATCATAATATCTGGAGCTCTAACAATTGTACGGCTGGTTGCTCTTGCGTTAAGGAGCACTCCTTCGCGCTCTTCCAAAATCGGTGGAGCAGTGTTGCTCTCTGCTCATCTGCTTGCGTCACCTGCAAAATCAAAATGGCTACCTCAGAGACTGAAATAGACGAAATTCTTTTACAATTACTGGATAGCTCTTCATCTGACAGTTCTTCCGATGAAGAAGACGAAGTTTTGGCTTTATTAATGACAAAACATTCGGAACGGCCGAAAAAATTCCAAAAATTGAGAATTTAGTTTTAATTTTGCTGATACATATACGGATGAAGATCTTTGTGTTATAATTAGACCTCGTACTCTATGCATTATTATGAATATTCCACATAATAAATGCATGAATATCCTTGGAATAAGAGCTATAAAAATACAAATATACTTTCCCTATCCAAATATATAGTATACACCATTTTTTCAACATTTCTTTTTATCCATGATTTATTATACTGGATTCGTTAAAATTTTACACTCCGTGAATAAAAATAATTTTTCAACTGATTTCTACAACACATTAACGGTAATTTAATAATTATAATAACTAATTATGTGGATATTTTTCCTTTATAAATTAATAGAAAACATAAAATAAAATAAATTAAAATAAATTTAACCTAAATTGTATATATATTAAAGTATTTCTCCTGAATTTCTTCAACTTCATCATGATCTTAAGCTCAACCATCTCATATACGAGGGGAGATCAAAAAGTAAGTTGCACTAACTCGCCGCAGGAGCGTGCTGTGTGTCGCAATCTTGGGCAAAGCGGAGAAAGGGACATTAACTGCGCAGACGTCGGATAGGACGGTTGCTGTGGTTTCCCGTCGTGTTTTGTGTGACTAGCGGGCTAAAAGCAATGGCGCGTCAACTGGATGTCCACTCCAAACTTGAAGTGCGAGCAGCAATCCGATTTCTACGGGCCAAACGGGTGAATTGCACGGACATTCATCGTGAAATCACTGCTGTATATGGAAATTGAGCGCGGGTGTGATTTTGTTGCACGATAATGCAACACCTCACAAGGCCCGCCGAACGTGCGAACTGCTGCAGCGATTCAAGTGGGAGGTTTGGCAACATCCTCCATACAGTCCCGACTTAGCGCCATGCAACTTTCATCTTTTCGGTAAGCTCAAAACGGAACTCGGTGGACAACGATGAGGAGGTGAAAGCGGCTGTCACCATGTGGTTACAAAACGCTGGAGGAGATTTCTATGCATCCGGAATCGAAAAGTTGGTTGATCGTTCGGATAAATGTTTAGGGTCTCTTGGGGACTATGTGGAAAAGTGAACCTACATTGTATGCTGCTATAGCCGTGTTGCTTTTGTATAGGTGGTGTAATAAATGGCCATACCGTGGAAGTGCAACTTACTTTTTCATTTCCCCTCGTAATATTACATAATGGCCTTTATGTTTTTTATTTTATTTAAATTAATTTTATTTTATTTTATCTTTTCTATTAATCTATAAAGGAAAAATATCCACGTTACTATTTATTATAATATATTCTTTTTACTTACTGTTAAACTATTTAATTTAATAATTAATTTATATTGCTGTCTTGAATAAAAATAGTGTTGCTAGCAGAGTGCGTTGCCTCTAGACGAGTTTGGACGTGACCACCGAGAGGCATTGTGCATTGTTATTCGTATTTCTACCAATAATAAGCCCTGAATTTGCACTATCTATGTTGATGTAACAATATATTCAGTTTCATTGCGGAGGCCTTCTCTCTCGGTGGTCAAGGTTTGGAACACTGATAAAACAATGTTCGTCTGCTCCAAGCTTTCTTGCCACTCTCAGACAGATTGATCACGTGACTCGAGCAATAAGCGAACGCAAAGGAAGAGTTCGCGTCTCTTATGGAGGCGTCCTTATTAATAGGATTGTCTAACATTACCCAAGTCGGATTCATCGTGAACCGCCGAAGATTTTTAGATGAGTATACATACGAAAAATGCTGTTTTGCTTAGCGTCGATGGGCATTCGAATGAGAACCCTCGCCCTGTATCGTTCAGTCGATGACGATGCACGGGACTTTGGTTCAACAGTAATTCGACACAAGAGCCTATGAAACGACCAGAGCATTATTTTATTCTGAAAAAGGATCCAGAAAAGCGACTATTTGGTATTTTGTTCTTATATTTGAGGCCAACCGGCTTTTACCCTTATTCATATTGATTTGTTCGTTCTTTTGCTTGTCTATCCCTATTGCAGAGCAGCGAGATTTTGATGCGAACGACCCTGGAGTGATGTCGCTCCACTCTTGGTGCGCAAATTCTTCTTTTTATGACGACCGCCGCGACGAATGCGACGAGAATGATTTCGAACATCGGAGTCCGCACTTCTCACTGATCCATTCCACAGCTGTCCAGGTCAAACGGTAGTAAGGTTACCCTACTAACTTTCTTCCTTCCCAGTCCCATGTAAAAAAAAAATTCTTTTAGCTTAGTTACAGGATTCTAGTTTCTTTATTCCCCCCCCCCTTCCTTTATTTACCTGCCAAAGATCGTGTGTCACTCATCGCTAAAGATTATAAACTTTAAGAATTAAGAAAAGCTGACACGGTGGTTCGTTGCACCTGAAAAGAAAATTAAAGAATTCATAAAAAGGGAAAGGAATTAATACTCTATATATATTAACTGTAACTTACCTGAATAGTGTTGAAGGAACTGAAATAATAAATAGTTAAAGGATAAGTGACGTTAATTAAGTGTTTCTTTTGAAATTTCATATGATCTACTCAAGATGGTGAGAGATGGTGTCCATGAAAAAGAAGGACTAGATGAAACACTATCAATAAGAACTACTCAGTGGAATGAATCCGACAGGCATGCCTCCGCATCTACTGACATTGGGTGTTTCTGCACCAATCATGCTAATTCGAAATATCAATGGAGAGCAGGGTTTGTGCAATGGAACTCGCCTAAAAGTATGTCGGCTAACCAGAAGTTGTATTGACGCTAAGATTCTCACTGGAGCACGAAAGGGAGAACGCGTATTCATTCCCCGTATCATACTCTTCAGTGAAGACGAGCGCATGCCTTTCATGCTGAAACGTCGACAGTTCCCAGTCCAAGTTGCATTTGCCATGACAATCAATAAAGCACAAGGGCAATCGGTCCAGTGTTTGGGAATCTATCCGCGCCATGAAGTATTTACTCATGGCCACATGTATGTAGCTCTCTCACGATGTATCTCCAACTGCATGTTAAAGTTGTGATCTCTGATCCTCAACTGGAAGACAACAAAGGAACTTTAATCAAAAATATAGTATTTAAGGACGTCATTGATGCCTAACATCATAATTAATCCTTGGCTGGGCAGGGCCCGGTAAGCTTGTAACTCAATAAATACAACACAGAGCCAGGCCCGCCGCCAGAAATGTTTGGGCCCCTGACAACTGGGTACGTGTGGGCCCCTCTGGGCTCTGCCTCGTGCCTGATCAAGCGTGGCTGACGAGGCCCCCCTTCCGTTGGGGCCCCGGACTAGAGTCCCGTTTATCCCCCCCTGGCGGCGGCCCTGACAGAGCGAAGGGACTAATTCATCTGTCGCCTGTCCACTCTTTCTCAAGTCTGGAAGTGCTTATTTTTAAAGATTTTCCAAAAAATGATAAGTTCTATAAGCTATCAATTCTAAGAAAAGTCCGAAAAACAGCAGGGAAGTTACGTTAGGCTTATGCTCGTATTTCGTTTATGTTACTATGGACCCTCCTATTAAATTTCCGTCCAAAACTGATCAACGAGCGGTGATAATGTTTCTGATAGCTCAGGACATTCCACCAGCTGATGTTCATGCTCAGATGTTGAATGCTTATGGAGAAGGATGTGTCTCGAAAGCAACTTTAGTGCGTTGAGCCAAAATGTTCCATGATGGTCGTGTGGAAATGGCTGATAAACCATGTCTGGCCCAAGCAAACGTGATCATCAGTTGAAGACAAATATGGATAAGTTAATTCGTAAGGACAGGTGGATCAGCATGCGGTCACTTGCGAAGGATCACAACGTCAGTACTGGTTCCGCATATACTGTATTGAAAAGCCTGGGATATGGGAAGGTCTGTTGTCAGTGGGTACCGCGAATGCTCACGGAAGAGCATGAAGGGCTGCGTTTCAGCTGCTGTTTGGTTCACCTGGAACGTTACAGTCGTGAGGGGGAAGCGTTTCTGAAGAAGATTATTGCGGTAGATGAGACCTAGTGCCATTATTGGAAACCCTCCGGGAAGGTATCCACAATGCAGTGGAAGCATCCATCGTCACCACAGCCCAAAAAATTCAAATCGTCTCAGGGGCCTTTGAATCACTTTCATTTGAACATGCCTTATATTTCAGCCAATACAGTTTTACTACTCCTTATGCTAACTATATACAGGATGAGTCAAAAGTCACTAACGCCCTTATCTTGGATACCAATCTAATTATGCAAATTCCAATAGAGGAAATGAATAGGAACTTGAGTGTTCTCTATTTGATGGAGCACCTTCCTACATCTCAAATATGCAAAATAAGACATCCAAATCCTATCTCGAAAACCGTAAGAGATACACAAAAAATCCCATTTGCACATTTCTTCAACAGCAAATTCCAAACAAAACTAAAAAAAGTTCACCAAAACCCGATGAGCATAAACATAAACGTGATGTTCACTTGCACCATAGCATAATTCCGCACGACATTTCAACGATGCCATCACATCAATAAACGTGGCCAGTGTTATTGCCCCGCATGCTTCCTGAATTCGTTGTTGCAGATCCTCTTGCGAGGTGGGATGTGTGGAATAAACTTTGTCCTTGATGCAGCCCCACAAGAAAAAATCAAGATGGAAAGACTAACTTTGTATCAGATGACAGTTTGTAAGCAGCAAACAGTAGAAAATTCAATTGTCCTGTTGCAGAGCTTGCTATGAGGATTGTGCGTGATTCGCTCATCGGATTTTGGTGAACTTTATTTTGTTTTGTTTCGAATTTGATGTTGAACAAATGGCAATTGGAATTTTTTGTGTATATCTTACGGTTTTCGAGATAGAATTTGGATGTGTCCTCATTTGCATATTTGAGATGATGAAAGGTGCTCCATCAGATAGAGCAACCTCAAGTTCCTATTCATTCCCTGTATTGGAATTTGCGTAATTACATTGATTTCCAAGATAGGAAGGGGGTAACAGATTTTTTACTCGCCCTGTATAATTCGTCCTTAAGTACTCCTTTCATAAATATTCGTTACAAGCTTACCGGGCCTCGCTCAGCCGGGGCCGTAACCAAGTCGCAAGGATTAATTATGATGTTAGTAGATGCGGAGGCATGCATGTCGAATTCATTCCATTGAGCAGTTCTTGTTGATAGTGTCTCATCTAGCCCTATTTTCTTTATTTTGCAATAAACAATCATTCTTGTTTGGAATCGACGTTTTGATTTCTTCCCTCAGAGCAAAATCGAATTTGTTGATTAAAACTAATTTTGGTGGCTCATCTTAATAATTTAACAGGAGCATCTTTTCTTTACATCTTAGATTACATCATTTCAACTATTCAAACTCTTTCATTTATTAAATTAAAACGCTATTTCATTAGCTTTTATTGTTGTTAATCTACGTAGTTTTTCTCTACTTCCTACCTGATTTTACCAGTCGGTCTGCCTCACCTTTCTACTAATCCGCGAGACTGTCTAGCCCTTTGGTAATAAGCACGCAACAGGTTTAGTTTTTTCCAAACAAAAATGATTATTTTCTTTTGGTCTTGTCAGGTGCTATTTTTCTCTTGGTCTTTTTGCTAATTGTATGGTAGCCTCGTCTGATTCTTTTGTTTGAAGGTTAATTCTTCCTTTTGTTCTTTTTTAGCATCCAGTGTTTTTTTTTCTTCAGGATTTTTACGTCTTTTCCCGGTCATTTGAGTCTGCTCTTGCTGCGCTTGTGTGAGTATTTTTGTTCACGTGGGTTGGGTTTTTTTTTTGAAGGGTTCCCGCCTTTATGTTGTGGAGCGAATGGGTTTTATGACCCGGAACTTGTGCAAGATTCGTTCCTAGTATAAGTTCGATGAGCCTTTCGAACGGTGGAGTTGCGAAGTTTTTTTAGCGTTACTGTCGGCTTCAATATGAAAGTTCGGTGATTATTTTCTTACTCTTCCCCTCCATATTTAAATTTTCTGTCGTTTTAAGATGTTTTCTTCCTTTGGGGTTTCATGAGTAGGAATCTGTGGAAGGCCCTTGAGCCAGTAGGATTCTGTGGGAGGAAATTATCTCACTGTAGTTTTTTTAATTTTTGAGTTTTCGGAATTTTGTCCGAGGGTTGGGTTGGTCACTCTCTTCTCTTAGTTGCTTGAGTGTTCTTGTTATATTCGTCTTCCTTATACTCTTTCTATTGTATCTTATTTTAGCAAAAAAAAAAAGAAGAAGGAATTTACCTTCTTTTTTTTTCTTCTGCCGGGGGAATATGGAGCGTTCCCGCTTCATTTTCGCTCAGTTCGCAAAATATTTTTTTTTCTCTTTCCAACTCCCCCACTTTCTTCCTGAATTTGTTTTAATTATCGGTATTGTTCCCTTTGGGGTTTGTACATTTAATTGTTTTGTTGCCATATTTTTGTAAAGCTAACCTTATAAAAGGACTAATAATAGTTTTGATTTATTATTTTTTCCTTTTAATAATTTTAAAACTTTTATTCTCAATTTTTCTTTTTAGCGGTTTTTGTGGCTTTAAGTTCGGTCTCGCGTTCATTTCTTTGTTTAGGAAGTTGTTTTTTTACTTCGTATTGTTTTTATTATTTCTTTCTTTTTTATCTTAGAACTTGTACGTTTGAAAAGTCTCATGCTTGTCGCGTTTGTTGTTTGCTCGTTTACTGCTCGCTCTTTACTCGAGCTTCGTCTTTGTTCGAGCCACTGGGTTATTTTTCGAGTCAGTCAGGGGCAATTTTTCTTTCTGAACAGCCTTTGCCATGATTCTGTTCTATTGAGGACTTGTCAGGCCATTCCTTGGGGACCTTAGGAATTTTGGATTATTACCTCTTTCACCACTAGTTCCACGCTGGCGTAATTAGATGTTTTCCCGTCAGAATGGATAGTTCAGGTTGGTTGGAGCCACTTCTCATGTGCTTTGGATAATCTCCTGCCCTTTCCATAAGTTTTGATGTTCAGCTTATTCGTATTGTAGATTGTGAATGATGGCTTTGGTCTATGGAAAGTGATGCGTTCCGATATCTGATATGTTTATGGACATTATTGCAGCGGCTGTGGTTCCCTCATGTTTCTGGTCGAGAACTCTTAGGTGCTGCGTTCATCGACGATATGTTCAATTGCCTTTGGTAAGGATTCTATAAGCCTTGGTTGATTTCTCGCTTCGGAATTTCATAGATGTCATTGACTTTAATATTCCCTGTATGAATTCGCCACGTGTGGACTAAACATTCTGCTGTACTTAGCAGCTAGTTATGACTGACGTATTATCCCGTCCAGGCTTGAATCGACGTCACTGATTCGCTCTGATCGAATTACCCTTCTAGAACATGGAACTGAGCTTATATTCAATATATACCTTTTTTTTCCTCCTTCATTTTCCTGTATTTACTGTTGAAATTTCTTTCTAATGTGTGAATTTAATGTGTTACCGTGCTTTTGCTTTCATTCTTTTTTTCTGCAGTTTAGAGTGTGATGCCTTGACAACTTGTCATCATCGCCTTTCTTAAATTTAGTCCCCGTCCTAATTGTTTGCATATTGTATTATTTGTTCGTCATTCTTTGTTGTTGGTAACTTTCTGTTACCGGCCATCCCCCCATCAAGTAAAGTTTTGAAGCAACCTTATCATGTGTCAGTCTTTCCCTATGTGCTTATCATTTCCACCTTATTTCTTTAAATGATTTTGGCCTTCCTTAACTCTTTGCCGTGTTGATTTTTTGTTTAGTGTATTTTTCCCTAATTCCCTTTACTGCCGTTCTTTTTTATTTTTTTCTCCCTTTAGGTTTCACACTCCGGCCGAGGAACTTTTACTTCCCTAGAAGTTTATTTTTGGTATAACCATCTGCGACCAATCTTCGTGATGGTTGGATTGCTTTTTTTTTTACCTTCGGCTAACTTCCAAACAACTCTGAATATTTGTTAACCCTCAACTTGTGCTTGATCGAACTGGTCCCTCGTCCTTCGTCTGTGCTTCATCAAGCCCTCATTTGTCTACTCTGATTACAGTAGATTTGCCAGCTACAATTGTCTTGTGACCTTGATTTTATTGTAGTATTTCGGGTTTTTTTTTACAACTTCTCCTATTTTCTTTATTTTGCAGTAAACAATCATGTTTGTTTGGAATGGACGTTTAGATTTATTCCCTCACAGCAAACTCGAATTTGATAATTAAAATTCAATTTTGGGGCTTATCTTAATAACTTAATGGGAGCTTCTTTTCTTTACATCTTAGATTACACTGTTTTTCCTATTAAGTAGATTAACAATAAAAGCTAATAAAATGGCGTTTTAATTTAATAAAAGAAAGAGTTTGAATAAGAGAAACCCTGTAATCTAAGATGTAAAGATGGTTTGGTTTGGTTTGTTGGGTATTAACGTCCTTTTCAACTGCTATGGTCATTTCAGGATGGCGTTATAGGGGCCGCAAATTTTGCCTTGCAAGGGTTCTTTAATGTGCAGCCGGCAAACGACTACATGGGACCAACGGCTTTACTTCCCTTCTGAAGGAAGTGCGTGATCTCAGGATTTTCCCCTGAAAAATCCTCGTCGTCCTTGGCCGGGATCGAACCCGCGTACTCGGGCATCAGAGGCGATCACGCAACAGCTGAGCCACCGAGGCCGATAAGATATAAAGAAAAGAAGCTCCCCTTAAGTTATTAAGATAAGCCCCAAAATTAAATTTTAATTATGAAATTCGATTTTGCAGTGAGGGAAAAAAAATCAAAACGTTGATTCCAAACAAAAATGATTTTTTATTGCAAAATTAAGGAAATAGAAGTTGTAATAAAAAAAAACCCGCAATACTATAAAATCAAGAAAGTCACAAGACAATTGTAGCTGGCAAATCTAATCAGAGTAGACAAAGTTAGGGCTTGTCAAACCACAGACGAAGGACGATAGAGCAGTTCGATCAAGCACGAGTTGATGGTTAACAAATATTAAGAGTTGTTTGGAATTCACTCCAAGGTAAAAAAAAAAAGTGATCCAACCATCACGAAGATTAGTCGCAGACGGTTGCACCAAAAGAAAAACTTCTAGGGAAATAAAAGTCCCTCGGCCAGAGTGTGAAACCTAAAGGTGGGAAAAATAAAAAAGAACGGAACTAAAGGGAATTAAGGAAAAATACACTAAACAAAACATCAAGACGACAAACAGTTAAGGAAGGCCAAGATCTTTTAAAGAAATAAGATGGGAATGATACGCACATAGGAGAGACAGACACATGATAAGGTTGCTTTGAAAACTTTACTTGATGGCGAGACAGCCAGCAACGGAAATTTACCAGTGACAAAGAATGACGAAAGTAGAAGAGGCCTTGATCGGGGCGGAAAGGAATGTGGTGGGGGTGATTTCTCAAAAGATCAAAGGGTACCGACACTTTTTCTTTTGTTCTCAGCCTGCTCTGGAATGTGCTAAGGTCCCCTGGGACCCTGTCCCTTGCTTTGTGTCCCTATTTGGCAGGGTGTGTCTCTGCTTTTCTAAGGCTTTACATTTTTTGGTCATGCTCTGGCCCTCAGGTGTAGATTTTTTGGGTTTTTACTTTTGGGTGTGGTTCTTGTTTTGGGTATTGGCCCTCTGTTTTGGGTGATGGTGCTTTGTTTTGGGTGTGGTCCTTTTTTTAGGCGTTGGTCCATGTTTTGGGCGTAGTCCTGTTTTGGATGTGGTCTTTTTTGGTCTTTTGGTGTGGTTTTTCACTTTTGATTTTGAGGTTCATTTTTGGTTACTTTTTGATCAGGTTTCCAATTGTTTTTGGGTGAGGTCACACAGCTGGCTGATGATCTTTTCTTGATTAATCACATGATAGCAGCCATGTTCAGATGGGCTAAGGCTGAAAACAAAATTAATTTTATAATTCTGTGATGTACCCCTGGTGCTGGGGCCCTGATGCACTCAGCTAAATCCACTTAGGTGATTCTGTCTCACAAGTGAACACCTGTTGACGCAATTAAATACCCACCTAAATGGGTAGGGGTTGGTATACTGGCACCTCAAATTGATTACCTAATTACTAATTAACTATTGTTTCTCTGCAACCAAATTTTTTCCAAGTCCTTTTACAGATTCTTCTAAATAAAACTACTGCTGTTTCAAGGTGTATTGTTTTGTTTTTAATTTTCAACTAATTGCTACATTGTTTTAATTGACAAGTTTGCATCTGAGTAGAGACTAATGCTGTGTAAAAGGGTGGGTCTGAACTCTCATATACCTGTTTATAAATAAATAAATACACATGTGTTTTTTACATAACTTAATTTAAATTTTTGTCATGGATGATGCATTTTCTAACCCCGCTAATGCAGCCGGTTTGGTGGTGTGAAAGGTTTAGCTAAACAACAAATCATTCTGAAAAAGAGACACGTGAATGGTTTACACTGCATAAACCGGTGCGTCATTATTACCCATGTAATCACATGCGTGTATATGCTCCAATTTCAAGTGGACTTGGTCGATCTAACCAGTCTGTCAAAACAGAACAATGGTTATAAATTTCAACTTACCTGCATCGATGTTATCTCGCGCTATGCTTGGGTTATTCCCCTAAAAACGAAGACTGGGCTTGAACTTCAGAAAGCCTTTAAAAAAATTTTCACAGTCAGTAGCGTTCCTGTAAAAGTGAACAGCGATAAAGGAAAGAGATTTTAAACAAACACGTTCAAGTCTATTTTAAAGAACTCAATATCGATTTCTTCGCCACAGAATCAGATTTGAAAGCTGTTACGATCAAATGATTCAACCATACGTTAAAAACGAGGATGTTTAAGTTTTTTACATTTACCAACATACACCGATACATCGATGTCTTACGTGATCTCGTGTTTAGCTACAACCACCGCAATCACCGAGCCCTGGTTATGGCGCCAGCTGATGTCAATGAGCGAAATGTTCCAGCTCTATGGTTAAAACAACAGAGTTACTATACAGCAGCACCACAAACAAATCCAAGGTTGCAAATTGGTTATTACGTACGTATTTCGAAAGTGAAAAACATATTTGATAAAGGCTATCTTCCAAATTGGAACGAGGAGGTGTTTGAGGTTTCAAAAATCATTTATAGAAAACCTGTTGTGTATAAAATTAAAGATTACGATGGCAGCGAGATCTCATGTGTATTCTACGATCAGGAGTTACAAAAGGTGAAAAAGCCTGAAGTTTTTAACATGGAACAGATTATTCGCTGGTGGACGAGGCGCGGTATTCGCGAAGCTTTTGTGAAATGGCAAGATTACCCTGACAGCATGAACAGCTGGGTACGAGAGATAGATCTTTTAAATGCTTGAAATGTGGCAATTGACAACAGTTGGGTCCGAGTATAGCCACCTGTATGAAGACACTGATTTTTATGTTACGTTACCATCAAACTCACCTACTGGTGGACAAATTCATTCCAATACAACAGCTCATTTTATTACACGACTGCCGAGGACGCTACGTTTCCAGGGGCGATGGGAGGTTGGTTTATCGAAAACACATTTCCCATCTCTTCAAGAACATTACGGCTGCAAACAACACTTTCGAAATAGATTTTAAGTATGATCTCATAGATGAACAAGTCGATTTCAACATTGTTTCACCAGTAAGAATTCCGACACTCCAGTCTTTCATAATCGAAGTTGAATTGGTGTTACAAGCCTATTTCAAAGATGTTCTCTTTTACCATAACACTTCTTTAGACCAAAACGTCACCATCAGTTTGCCTCTGAATGTTGGGATTCGCTTTAACACTCCCGAATTCTGTAAGGTGTTCAATGTTTCGCCAAATATATTCTACATCAACGGTTTCTTTCTTACTCGGGATTACAACCTGCCGTTTAAGTAGGTGTCCGATTTTTCTGTTACGTTATGGTATCCCAAGTCGGCATCCCTGTACCAAAAAATTGTTGAATTTAAGAGTACCAAATTTCAAAGTAGGGTAGCAGCTATTGATTTTCTAAAAGATAGTTTTAGAACGGCAGGTATCGAGACATAGATGGTTATTGATTTTGTATTGTTTACGGGGTCCCCAACATGGTTCATTGAATTCCCAGCCAACAGCTGTCAACATTGGCTTTATACCGGATAGAAATTGTCAACAAGAAACTGAAAACACCTAGTACTATGCCCTTAAATGACACAGATGACGGGTTTATTAGTTGTGTTATTTTTGATCCACCTGACACTCCAGAGCAATGCATCTTAAAAACTCCAGAAGGGTATTATGATAGTTGTAGGGATGTTGTTGATGCGCTCGTTAAGTTGATTCCATTGAAAGAACAGGCTTTTTACAAAATCAATTTCACACCTAACAAATGTTTTCATTTCAAATGTACAGAAGGACGTTATATTAGTTTTAGCGAGGGTCTATGTTACACATTGGGTTTACAAGCTGAACTTTCTGACTTGGAGCTCGTTTTTGGTGAGGTTTCAACCCCAATAGATCTTACACGTGGCATACATGGTTATTTTCTGTATACAGACATTATACAGCCGCAGGTTGTGGGTAACACATTCGCTCCGCTCCTACGAATTATTTCCATTTCACATGCCAGGCGAGAAGTGATTTATCAGGCTTTTCATTCAGCTGACTACTTTCCCTTAAGTAAAAACGTCATAGACACGATTGAAATCGCGGTTAATTCAGACCATGGGGATTTGCTCTCGTTTTTAACAGGCAAAAAGGTAGTGAAATTACATTTTCGTAAGAAACAACTGTACTGCGAGGTTGATTTCTTTTTTCTCTCCTCCTCAATTACTTCAAGATGCATATCCCTTATCATCCGAACCAAGAAGTAATCTCGCGTTACTATTTAAACCAGAGAGGGAATGGCTTACCAGTGTTTAGAGAGTCGGTTATCCAGAGAGGCAATGGGATTGGTTCAGTGTTTTCAAATCTGTTTTGCTTTGCCCTAAAGGGCAGTGTTTCCGTTTTTAACGATGTGATACACAGTCAAAATCTCAAACAGTCGTTGTCATCACGAATGAAAGAGGCTGGAGGTAGTGCCCTGCAATAAATAGGTGCTAGAGTTCAGAGAGGCAGAGGGCATGTTAAAAGACCGAATTCAACATTCCCTACTCATTCACATGTAATAAGGCCCAGAGGCAACAGCTTGGAGTCCTTTCTAAAGAGTGAACACAAACGAAGAGTTTGAGTGCAACGTTCAAAAAAGTTGAAAAACACGCAAAAGAAACAGAAGAAGTCAACAAAAAGACTTGCAAAATTACGTTCTAAGCCAATTTTAAACATACGACCTTTATGATCAGTTTTCGCCTAATTCATACGTAATCATGGCATCAATGATATACCAGCTGAGTACTGAATGTCTGAACAGCGATCTCGACATTTTTTCTATTCCCCACACGAGTGGTCAACAGGAAAAACGACACGTCACAGGATTCCAAGCAACAGCCATCGACGGACTTATTGAATTCTACGTACCTGGTTTGGCAGATTGACTATTCAATGCAATAAACTTATCTTCAGAGAGAGAGTAGGATATGTTTTGCTTAAAAGCATCTTCAGCGATAAAATTGTTGATGGATTTTGAGCAAATCTCAACGTGTTCTCTCTCTCTCTGAAAAAAAATCGTTACATGTAATGACCAAAATTTATCTTTTTTTCTATATATGCAAAGTAAAAGAGCAAACATCCTGTTTTTTCTGTATTTATCATTTTATCTTTATCTGAAAATTTCTTTAAATTTCGCCCTCGGAATTTTATTTTCTGAATCCTTATTATCCTTCAAGTTTACATTATAATAATTTTTAATAGAGCTTTTGTGATTTTGGGCTATTTAATTCCTTTAAAATGTTCTTGAATTATTGTAAACACCCTTTTTATAGTTAATATTTTCTACCCTGTTTTAACATAATACCTAAAATATTTCAAGAGAATTTAACGCTTCACAAGTTTTAAAATATACTAAAAACTGAAAACTTTTGCATTCAATTTAAGTTATTATTTTTTAAGTTAAATATTGGCAGAAAACTTCAGCACAATTTAAAAAAAATACCTAAACATAAAATTATCGTTTTTTTTAAACATCGATATGAAAATAAAATCAATAGTAAATGCAGATTAATATTCCTCACTAAATAAAATTTAATTTGATATTTAGCCGTAATTATTGCATCAACAAGATCATCATTCAGAGCAACAACAAAGTCGGCCCTCGGTCATGACGTCACACTTCTTACATTGCGGCCCGTTAATATCAAGATGGCCCTGGGCAGACCAACAGATAAAATCAGGTAGCAAGTAGGGAAAAACTAAGTAGATTAACAATAATAAAGCTAATGAAATAGCGTTTTAATTTAATAAATGAATGAGAGCTTGAATAGGAGAAACGGTGTAATCTAAGAAAAGAAGCTCCCGTTAGGTTATTAAGATAAGCCCCAAAAATAAGTTTTAATTTAAATTTTAATTCGATTTTGCCGTGAGGGAAAAATCAAAACGTCGATTCCGAACAAAAATGATTGTTTATTGCAAAATAAAAAAATAGGATAAATTGTAAAATAAAAAACCCCGAAATACTACAATAAAATCAAGAAAGTCCAAAACAGTTGTAGCTGGCAAATTGGCAGAGGCCGTTGCCTGGTGGGCTTTCACTGAAACACAACTTCTCAGAAGTTAAACAACATCAGGCACGGCTAGTCACTGGTTGGGCGATCATCTGTGATTCACG
>JAHWFO010100765.1:112253-134748 GCA_023313115.1 Rhysida immarginata
CCCCCCCCCCCCCCGGCTGCTGTGACCATCATACAAAAGTCGTTATAATCCAGGTTCATCCAGGGACCCAATTCGTTGGCCTCAGGCCATACAGGCCCTGGATGGAATAAATAAATAAAAATAAATAAATAAATAAAATCTAATCAGAGACGAAGGACGAAGGACCAGTTCTATCAAGCACAAGTTGACGTTTAACAAATATTCAGAGTTGTTTGGAATTTAGGTGAAGGTTAAAAAAGTGATCTAACCATCACGAAGATTGGTTGCAGATGGTTCCACCAAAAAAAAACTTTTAGGGAAGTAAAAGTTTCTCGGCCGGAGTGTGAAACCTAAAAGTAGGAGAAAGAAAAAAAGAACGGAACTAAAGGGAATTAAGGAAAAATACACTAAACAAAAAATCAAGACGGCCAACAGTTAAGGAAGGCCAAAATCATTTAGAGAAATAAGGTAGGAATGATAAGCACATAGGGAAAGACTGCCACGTGATAAGGTTGCTTCAAAAATTTACTTGATGGCGGGACGGCCGGTAACGGAAAGTTACCAATGACAAAGAATGACGAACAAACACGGCAATATGCAAAGAATTAGGACGGAGATAAAATTTGGAAAGGCGATGACGCCAGGTTGTCAAGGCATCACACTCCAGACCGCAGGGAACTGAAAAAAAAGAATAACAATAAAAGCATGGTAACACATTAAATTCACACAACAACAAGAACTTTCAACAGAAAATAAAGGTCCAATGAAGAGGGAAAAAAAGATATATATATTGTAAGTAAGCTCAGTTCCATGTTCTAGAAGGATAATACATCAATTCACATCAAGGCACATTAGCGACGTCGATTCAAGCCTGGACGGGATAATTCGTCAGTCATAACTAGCTGCTAGGAACCGCAGAATGTTCAGTCAAGACGTGGCAAATTCATTCAAGGAATATAAAAGTCAATGATGTGTGAAATTCCAAAGCGAGAATTCAACCAGGTTTATGGAATCCTTACCAAGGGCGATTGAGCATACCGTCGATGAATGCAGCACCGTAAGAGTCCACGGCCACTGCAAAAAATCTCCCTAAACATATCAGATAACAGAACGCATCACCTTCCATAGATCAAAGCCATCATTCACTGATTACAATACGAATGGGCTGAGCATTAAAACTTACGGAAAGGAGAGGAGAAGATCCGTAGAGCATGAGGAGAAACGGCTCTAACCAAAACTGAACTATCAACTGCCCCCTAAACTAGTAGCAAGCAAGAAAAAACCAACACAAGCACTTCACGAGTGCAGGGCTAGAGGAACAAACAAAAGATCAGTTTCATAAAAGCGTGTAAGTTCGTTGTAACGATTGTTTTATAAGGAAAGAACGCTGCTATACTAACAATGCTCGGCTAATAAAACGTTTTATTAACGGTAAAATTCACTATTTTTAAAACTAAAGGAGAAAGTAATGATTAAATAAAACAACAATAAAGAACTAAAAGTAGAGAAAAAAACGTAATATTCTTATTGAGAGGAGGAAAAAGAATTAAAAAAGGTGGAAAAAACATTATTAAACGTTATGCGGAAAAAAAACATTTTTCCATACTTTTCTTCTCAACATAAATTAGATTTGAAACAGCTAGAATCCGAGTAGAAATGAAAAAAACCTAATTAGCCATAAAACACTGCAGAAACATTGTAAATAAACGTCATCCTTAAATTCTGCGAATACAACAAAAACTTATCTTAGACTCCATACAGCAAGACTCCTAGTAGGACACAATTCATTGCTTAACCTCCATAAACAAACTCACTCTATTATTACTTCTTCCGTGGCTATTTGGATATCTAACATAAACATCTTCACTAAATTTGAAATATACCCCATCTGATGCTGCGGTATCAAGCTTTGTAAGCGGATGCATCACTATTTTTTGATTAAAAAAATCTGTCCAGACTGTGTTTTGCAGAACTTCCTACGTTCTGCTTATAAGAATTTTCGAACCATGTGCATGGGCTCGGGGTAATGAGAAGGGTGACGCTTACCGAACGCGTCGTGTAATTTCTTTATTCAGGAGGGGGACTACTGTAACCTCCGAAAAAAAAAAATTTGTCCAGACACGTGAAGTAAAACTTTTTAGCGGACGTTCGCAATAAGAGGAGGCGAGAACACAAGAGAATCTTCCCAAAAACCCTAAGAGTGGGAGTGAAAGTTTTCATAGTCATATTGCAGGACAGCTAGTCCAAACAAAAGGCTCAGACCTGGGGGATTTCGAAGGAGCACGGATCGGCATGAATGAACTACTGGGTTCAGACGAAAATAATACAGATCGATTTTTTATAGACTGTGTAGCGGGAGGTTAAGCGTCACCCTCCTCAAAAAATACAAGTCGAATTTTTATAGACCGTGTAGCGGAACGCATATCGATATTTTTCTTCAACCCTTTTTTTGGTCCCAGAAACGGTGTAACCATAGTAGTTAAGGGCAGCCCTTTGTATACCAGGTTGACCTTTGACCCCTAGATGGCGGCACTTCCGGCCACGCCCACCACGCCCTCGCCTCAGGCGGTGGTATACAAACCGGCCTCCACACGGAGTGCCCCAGCTGCCTCAACCTACCGCCTGCCTGCATAGGCATGGGTGGACGGGAGCCCATGGTATGTCACCACAAGAGCGCTCTGGCAACATAACAGGCGGTTCAGGAGCACCGACACCAAGCACAGGGTGGGAGGGAGAGGCAGCGTACCCCCCAAAAAAAACACTTCTCCTTCTACCTTCTTTCTCTTTCCTCTCTTTCCACTATCCTCTCTTCTTTCTCTCTCCATCTTTTTCTTTCCTTCTCTCTCTCTTTCTTTCTTTCTTTTTTCCGTTTCTTCTTCTTTCTCTCTTTCCTTTTTCTTATCTTTTCATCTTTCTTATCTTTTTATCCATATTGAATAAAGAATTATTATGCATAAAAAATATGATTTAAAATGTTAAGAAAAACAGAAATGGCTGCCGTTTCTCAAAATGGCGGGTGGAGGGGGCGACGGCTGGTCTTATCTTATCTCCTCATCAAAAATGGCCGCTCTGTTGCCATGGCAACCAAAATGGCGGTCCGCTGGGCTTATCTTTTCATCTTATCTCTGCTGATAAAAAAGGGTCACGTGGAGGCCGATTTGTATAACACCGCCTGAGGCGAGGGCGTGGTGGGCGTGGCCGGAAGTGCCGCCATCTTGGGGTCAAAGGTCAACCTGGTATACAAAGGGCTGCCCTTAACTACTAACCATGTTAGGGCTTCGTGTCACAGTGTACCACAAACTCGATCCCCTACAAATATGCTCGAAAATGTAATATGGTCGAGACTACGGCCAAGCATTCCCACTCCACATTGGTATATCGGGATTCACATTCAGTCAGCGTTCGGCTATAATAGCCGATGATATGTGGTGCGTTCCCCACCCTCTGAACTAACATGCCCGAAACCACCCGCTTGCTTACATCCATGTGGACCTCAAAGTGAATTGACGTATCCGGAGGACTAGTGAGGCGTTTTTTGATCTCCTCAAAAGCCCCTTGGCAGGCACGATCCCACACCCACCGATGATTTTTGTGGATGAGCTGCCACAGCGGTTGGTTGATGTGGCTGAGTTCAGGAATGAACTCCTTGTAAAATTGGATCAGGGGCCAAGCGTCAAGGACAAAACGATACTCTTGGCCTCCCCTCTTCTCTATGAGGTAAGGGAGTGACCAGGACGTTTCTACCCGCCTGATCACCCCCCTGAAGCTTTCTATGAATGGGGAGCTTGGCATGAGGTTGAGGATAGAGTCTTACTTTTATCAGTCCCTGATCTCCCATATCTATAACGTGGTAATAGCCCGGGTATCGATCTTTTATGGCAGCCATCTCGGTTGCCCGTTTTTGTTTTAGACAATTTAATGTCGAGAGGAACGGGGCAAGGGCAGTACCAACGTTAATTGTGCCCCCATTTTTCTTCAGCTGTCTACCCCCTAGAAGTCTGAGGCATGGCAAATTAGGTGCAATCCCGATGCACCACTCTAGAGTGGGAGTGTTTGGCCGTAGTCTCTGCCATATTACATTTTCGACCATATTTGGAGGGGATCGAGTTTGTGGTACACTATGATGCCCAAGCCCTAATATGGTTACACTGTTTCTGGGACCAAAACAGCAGGGTCACCCATTGGGCTTTAAAATTTCAAGGCTTTACATTCACGGTGAAACACAAGCTCAGTCACCTCGATCATGTTTCTGACACTTGGTCTCAGTACCTCTTGGCACTTGATAAAGATCGGAGAGAGAATTTTTGCGATTGGCAAACTGAGCAAAACAAAGACCCGTGGTGTGTTGAGGTAATAAAATGTAAACTAGACAATAAGTACTGGGTTTTACAAAATGAAGTACTGTGCCATGCGGGAACTAACAATCGTGTAGTAGTTCCACGACATTCGAGAAATTCTTTAATATACTTCTGGCATTCCAAAGGCACGCTTGTTCACCCGGGTATAACGAAGATGCTTTTCCTTTTTTGTCTCTTATATTAGTGGCCCGGGATGAAAAAAGATGTAATGGATTATTTTAGATATTGCATTCCATGCCAAAAATGCAAGGCCCCAAATTACCGTAATCGTACGGATCCACTTGAAAGGAAATTGACGGGCTCCAGAGTGCTCTGGACACTAGATGCTCGCAGACCTCTACCAAGAACGCTCACAGGCAACAGGTTTCTGTTGTTGCTAGTGGATGCTTTTACAGGGTGGGTGGAAGTGATACCTGTCAAAACATTAAATCAAACAACAGTGATAGATTTGATTGAGAAAACGGCACAATGGTTCGGATATCCAAAAGCCATCTTGCAAGACAACGGCACTTATTTTGGCGGGCAAGCGAATCGCGAATATTTTCAGAAACATAATATACGTGCGATATTTAGCGTGCCTTACACGCCGAATACAAATCCCACAGAACGGTACGTTAGGACGATCAAGGAAAAAATCCGATTGGCCCTATTTGATTCCACGGCAGCCTCGTGGTACGATACAGTAGAACGCTACGTACACACCTTACGAGTTCTACCACATGCCAAATCAAAATTCCCTCCCATCCAACTTACGATGAAACTAGACCCTTGGAGCGATCAAAAAATCGAACCCACTCTCGAGCAGCAAGAAGAAATTATAAGGAAAGCTTTTGTGAATCCATGCAAAAGGTATAATAAATAGAGTAAGGTATAGTAAATCAGCAAGAAATATGAAAACAATGAAATAGTATTAGTTAAGTCAACATTTTGCCTACAATCAATGTTTCGGTCCCATATATCAAGGGCCTTTCTTAATAAAAAAGTATTACGATCCGAATACTCTGTGTCTGGTCAGGTTAGAAGATCAAATGGACCACAGGGAATGGCGCGTTTCGCTCTCAAATGTTAACCCTTTATGGAAAAGTGGCATTCTGTACAAAACAAATTAACCTAATTTAGCTGCAGTGATTTCCCTCTTCATTCAAGGTTTAGCTGTAAAAGTAGGAAAGTATCTTTCCTTCTTTTCTTTTTGATTGGGGAGCATGTACCGTCCCGCTACATGGTGTATAAAAAAGACCTGTATTTTTTTTTTGTCTGAACCCAGTAGTTCATTTGTGTCGATCCGTGTTCCTTCGAACTCCCCCGGGTCTGAGCCTTTTGTTTTGGACTAGCTGTCCTGCAATATGACTATGAAAACTTTCACTCCCACTCTTAGGGTTTTCGAAAATATTTTTTTGTGTTTTCCCCTCCACTTATTACAAACGGCCCCTAAAAATCTTATTTCACGTGTCTGGCCAATTTTATTGGTTTTTTTTTGGAGGTTACAGTAGTCTCCCTCCTGAATAAAGGGATTACATGACGCGTTCGGTAAGCGTCACCCTTCTCATTACCCCAAGCCCACGCACATGCCTTGAAAATTTTTATAAGCAGAACGTAGAAAGATCTACAAAACACAGTCTGGACAGATTCTTTAATTAAAAAATAGTATGATGCATCCACTTAGAAAGATTGACGCCACGGCATCAGATGGGGTATATTTAGAATATAGTGATGATGTTCATGTTAGATATCCAAATAGCCACGGAAGAAGTAATAATAGAGTGAGTTTGTTTATGGAGGTTAAGCAATGAATTATGGCCTACTAATAGTTTTGCTTTATGGAGTCTAAGATAAGTTTGACTCGTATTCGTAGAATTTAAGGACGAAGTTTATTTACATTTTTTCTACAGTGTTCTATGGCTGACGTGTTTTTTTTTTATACTTTCTACTCGAATTCTAGCTGTTTCAAATCTAACTTATGTCAAGAAGAGAAGTGTGGAAAATGTTTTTTTCCGCATAACGTTTAATAATGTTTTTTTCCACCTTCTATGTGTAAGAAAGTATTGTAATCACAAAAAATTTCGACCTCCTGATTTTCACTGATCTGTACGTTTTAGGGTCCCTAGATTACGAAAAAGTGATTTCTGTAAAATGTCTGTGTGTCAGTCTGTGTGTGTGTGTCCAAATGGCTAAAGCTATCGATACCAAACTTTAAACTTATGATTTTAATCTTCTTTGGGAGGTCTGATTAGTTTTTCCAGTGGAATCGGTGAACTGGAAGTATCAGTTTACTCCAGCGCCAAAATATAAATTTTGAAATATCTCGTTAACCATTGCGTTTATGAAAATTTTGAAGGGACAAAAGAGCGTTACAATTACAATTTTAAACAATTTTTGTTAAGAAAAATTTTCAAAATTCCAAAACGGAAGTACCAGTTCTACTCTTTTCAAAATCAGTTTTTTGCTAATATATGTGAAATAAGACGGAATAGGAAAATTTGTAAAGTATACAAAAGTGGTCAGAAGCTGATTTTAAACAACCTTTCTTAAGAAAATTATTTAGAATTCCAACCGGAGGTAACAGTTCTACTCTTATCAAAATCCAGTGTTTTGCTAATATAAGCGAAAAACGACGGAATAAGAAAATTTGTAAAGTGTACAAAAGTGTTTAGAAGCTAATTTTAAACAACCTTTGTAATGAAAACTTTTCAAAATTCCAACCGGAAGTACCAGTTCTGCTCTTGCCAAATCCTGTTTTTTGCATATACACTATATGATCAAAAATATCCGGACACCCCTCACAGATCATCGATTGGCCCAATGTCACATGATAATGACTTGCACATCATTTAAATAGCTTCCCACACCTTCAGACACAACTCTGCTTGGACATTGGCAAGAATGGGTCGTTCGGCAGAGCTCAGTGAGTTCCAACGTGGAACCATCGTTGGATGTCACCTATGCGGCAAGTCCGTGCGTGACATTTCCAGCCTTCTTCAGATACCCAAGTCAACAGTAGGCGATGTCATTATGAAATGGAAGACCCGGGGATCAACAACAGTTCAACAACGAACCGGTAGACCCAAGAAACTAACGGACAGAGACCGTCGAGTGCTTCGTCGTGTCACCCGCAGCAACCGGAAGTCCTCGGCGGAAAAAATTGCCACAGAGTTTCGAAACGCCTCTGCAAATGATGCCAGTACCATGACAATTCGTCGGGAACTGCACACGATGGGATTCCATGGCCGTGCTGCTGCCCACAAGCCCCACATCAGCAGGGTCAACGCCAAGCGACGTCTGGAGTGGTGCAAAGCCCACAGAAACTGGACAATGGACCAATGGAAACGTGTAATGTGGACAGACGAATCTCGCTACACACTCTGGCAATCCGATGGACGAGTTTGGGTTTGGCGCATACCTGGAGAACGCTTCTTACCTGAGTGCACAGAGCCCACAGTCAAGTTCGGAGGAGGAGGAGTCATGGTGTGGGGCTCATTTTCATGGTACGGACTGGGCCAGCTCGTTCCTGTGCAAGGAATCATGAACTCCGACCGTTATCTGAATGTTTTGGACAACTGTGCACTTCCAACGTTGTGGCAATTTTTCGGAAACGGGCCATTTCTCTACCAACACGACAATGCTCCGTGCCACAAAGCGAGGCGTGTACAGCAGTGGTTTGCGGACTCAGGGTTCGAAGAAATGGGTTGGCCGCACAAAGTCCCGACCTCAATCCTATAGAGAGTCTGTGGGATGAATTGGAAAGACGCTTGCGGGCCAGATCACATCGGCCAACTTCTGTACCTGAACTGATTCTCGCTCTTCGGGAGGAATGGAGGAACATTCCGGAAAGTACCTACCAACATTTGGTGGAAAGTCTTCCCCGAAGGGTGGAAGCTGTGATTTGGGCAAAGGGATGTGCAACGCCCTATTGATTTCCATGAAATCGTGGCTAGAGCGCAAACGTGCATGTGTCTGGATATTTCTGATCATATAGTGTATAGGCGAAAGATGGTATAGGAAATTTGGAATCTATATCAAAGTGTTTAGAAGCTAATTTGAAGTAACTTTTATTCACAAAATTTTTCAAAATTTTGTAGCCATTTTAGACACTTGTTTTATTTTTTTTTTCTATATTTGGACTAGGACATTTATGTATAAGAAAGTCGTGTGGTGACCACACCTCATTTTTTAAAATTCTTTTTCCTCCTTTCAATAAGAATATTACATTTTTTTTCTCTACTTTTAGTTCTCTATTGTTATTATATTTAATTGTTACTTTCTCCTTTAGTTTTAAAAATAGTGAATTTTACTGTTAATAAAAAAACCTTTTATTAGCACAGCATTGTTAGTATAGCAGCGTTCGTTCCTTTTAAAACAATCGTTACAACGAATTTATGCGCTTTTATGTAACTAATCTTTTGTTTGTTCCTCTAGCCCTGCGCTCGTGAAGCGCTCATGTTGCCTTTTTTTTCCTGGGTCGAGTTTTTGGACTTGAGATTGCGGACCATTGGAAGGCTTTGATATTACGTAATTTTGATGTATGAGCGATGCTTACTAAATCGCGATGTCATGTTTAAAAACTCGCCCCTGGGCTTGGTACTAGTTTAGTGGGCAGTGGATAGTTCAGTTTCGTTGGAGACATTTCTCCTCATGCTCTATGGATCTTCTCCTCTCCTTTCCATATGTGTTGATGTTCAGCTCATTCTTATTGTAAATTGTGAATGACGACTTTGGTCTATGTAAGGTGATGCGTTCCGTTATCTGATATGTTTATGGAGATTTTTGCAGTGCCCACGGTTCCCTCAAGTTTCTGGCCGAGGACTCTTACGGTGCTGCTTTTATCGTCGATATGGTCAATTGCCCTTGGTTTGGATTCCATAACCCTTAGTTGAATTCTCGCTTCGGAATTTCACAGATGTCATTGACTTTTATATTCCCTATATGAATTCGCCACGTCTTGACTGAACATTCTGCCATTCTTAGCAGCCAGTTATGACTGATGTATTATCCCATCCAGGCTTGAATCGACGTCGCTGATGTGCCCTGATCGAACTATCCTTCTAGAACGTGGAACTGAGCTTACTTGCATACCTTTTTTCCCTTCATTTATCTCTATTTATTCTTGAAACTTCTTTGTAATGTGTGAATTTAATGTGTTACCATGCTTTTATTTTTATTCTTTTTTTATCAGTTCCCTGTGGAGTGTGATGCCTTGACAACCTGTCCTCATCGCCTTTCCAAATTTTTCAAGCAACCTTATCATGTGTCTGTCTCTCCCTATGTGCTTATCATTTCCACCTTATTTCTTTAAATGATGTAGGCCTTCCTTACTGTTCGTTGTCTTGATTTTGTTTAGTGTATTTTTCCTTAATTCCCTTTAGTTCCATTCTTTTTTGTAATTTTTCTCCCTTTAGGTTTCACACTCCGGCCGAGGAACTTTTACTCATGATCTCGATGTTATCAAATACTTTTTCCTTCCCTACCCTTCCCCTCCCCTTTTTTCTTACTCCGGAATTTACCCCCTTTAGATCCGCAATATCTGTCATTTTTTTCCCTTGTGGTTTCTACCTATAATTGTTTTTTTGCCATTTTTTTTCATAACTTTAACCTCAGATACAGCCATCAAGTAGTTCTGTTTAATTAATTTTTCCTTTTAATTATTTTAAAGGATCTATTATTAAATTGAATAAAATAAGAATTGGGTATAAATCTTAATAAATTAATGTTTTTTCCTTTAATTCCGCGAGAATAAATGCGGTAAAAACCCAATAGAAAACAAAAACATAAAAAATAATAATAGTGAACATATTTATTTAAAAAATTCTAAAAAACTCTCCTCCCCTAATAAAAATGTGAAACTCCAGATTAAATATTGAAAGTTTTTGAAACTCAGTATACCAAAAATATGTACAATGTAAAAAACCTTAATTATACAAAATAAGGAATTCTTACATATGCTGGGGCCAATTAATTAATTACAATATGTGAATACAATCATAGAGCATGAAAACAGGGCGGAGATATGTAGGTGATTGAAGAATTTTTTCACAATAAAATATGATGAAAAGTGGATGAAGATGAACTTGAAAGATAAATTTTGAAGACATCAATTTTGAAACTCGAAATTTAAGATGAAATTTTGAAGAACGTATGAATGTCCAAATAAAGTCCAAGATATGAATAACCAGCCAGTATATAGTCCAAAAAGAAGAAAAACGAATGTTCATGATTAAAACATAACACTTAACGTTTTCGAACGGAACCAGCCGTTCATCTTCAGAGCACTTACAAAGGAGAGTGATACAACAAAACAAAATCAAAAATAATAAAGAAGGGAAGTCACATGGCAACCAACAATCACATGACATCCTAATCTCTATGAATGTCATGTGATGCTTTAGATAGAGTATTCTCATAGAGATATATCATTATACCAGAGGAGGAATCCCTATTCATGGAAGCGTATCCTGGAATTTTTGCGCCACCGAGGGCGCTATGAGTTCGAGTAGTCCTGAATAGCAGACGACACGCTAGATATACAATGGAAAATGTAAGGATTCCAACAACACTTTTGATTTAAGAAGTACTACTTAATTATTGCAGTAAGTAATAAAAAGTATTATGACTTACATTATATAAAAATGATTAAGCTAAATAGTGTTTTTGCAGCTTTGTATGGTTTTAAACAGAAATTTAACTTTTTTTTTTACTTCAATTAATATCAGTTTAATAAATTAATATTTTCTGATTTAAGAAACATGTTTAAAAATTGACATTAAAATAATTGAATAAAGAAAATCAATTTTGTTTCAAAGTCTACTTTTTTTTTTATTCAAGCGTTTAGCATATTTTAGCTTCTTGTTATTAGATCTTTCTTTCGAAACAAGTTTCAATAATGGCAGAGCCTCATTGTGATAAAATAAATAATAATTTTTGGAAAAAACATTTCTGCGTGCTCCCGGCTGCAAAATAACGATGTCCAGCTAATTATTCGATGCACGATCTCTAGGAGCTTGAGGAAGAAGTCTGTTGTTAGATGTTCAGATTTGCATTCTTTTTTTACTTGCTCATCGATGTTTTTCAAGCATTCATATATAGCACGAGTAAGGTGTCCATTTTCTGTAAAGTGAAAAATTTTTAATGAACATTTTCAAAAGTTTTTTATTTTCTTATTACTTAAAAATATAATTGAATAAAAAAAAAAAAAAACTTAATGCATTCAACTCATCTTGAGACACAAAAATTTTAAAGAATAGAGTTGTCAATACTTAATTAATATGAATTTATTAATTAAATAACATTATAAGTCACGACTATCCTTGTTTACTTACAAAATAAATTAGAAGAACCTTTTTTAAGAGTTTTACAGCTCTCCTTCAGCTCTGCATATGCAAAACAGGACTAGTCAGGCCGCCATATTTAAATACAGAAAAAGCTATCAGTTTCACCCCCATGAGGATTCTTTGTTTTATTAATATAATAGGCCTCTTTAATAATTCTCTTTTTCCAATTTTCTTCCCTCCCCAAAATTTTGACTCCCTTCCAATTAATTTTATGGCCAGTACAACAGCAGTGTCTAGCTAAAGCGTTTTCACAATAATTAAGGCTGATCGCTCTCTCAAGCTCCTCCAAACGAGAAAAAAGTGTGCGACCAGATTGACCAATATAATTTACATCACAGTTTGCACATGGAATTTTGTAAATAACATTATATTCAGAGGCTAAATTTCGAAAAACCTGATCATGTTTATACAGTTCTTTTAAATTTTCTAGATCCGAATTATTATTGATAATGTTGTCAAAATTTGTCAAAATTATTTGTCAAAATTTAGGAACAATTTGAACGTTTTCATTTTTAAAACATTTCTTAATAGCCTCAAATTTATAATCATAGTTGATAGAAATTCTCTTTTTTTGATTTATGAATTTTAAAATATTTCTTTTCCCATTCTGGAAACCTCTAATTTTGACCCAATTAATTATATGTGTTGGATATTCATTCAGAGACATTTTTACCATCAATTTTTGTAAATATAAAGGTAATAATTCAGGTGAGCACAAAGATCTGGCTCTTTGTATAAAATTCAGTATCGTATTAGATTTATAACTCCAAGGAATCTTGGACTTATAATGACGCAAAGTATTATCTTGTGTCTCTTTCTCGTAAATGTTAAACACTAAATGATTGTAATTTTTGATGATTAACAAATCGAGGAAAATCAGAGTTTCATTTTGCATAGTATTCACTTGAAAATCAAAATGGGAAGTAGATGAAATTTGAGACTTAAGAAAATTATTATCATTCAGATTGCTAATAATGAAAATATCGTCTACATAACGTGTCCAAAGGATAATATTGGATGACACAATAGAATCATTAATTAATTTTGTTTCCCAATGATGTAAATAAATGTCAGCTAGAATGGTTGGGTTTTTATCGCATTTATTCTCGCGGAATTAAACGAAAAAATATTAATCTATTTTTAAATTCTCCTCTTTAGTGGGTTTTTAGCAGCTTTAAGTTCTGTCGCGTGAATTTTTCTTTGTTTAGAAATCTTTTTTTTAACGTTTTATTTTCTTTAATATTTACTTTTTTTTTTACTTTAGAATTTTTAGGTCAATGAAGTCTCGCGTTCTCCGCGTTTGTTATACTACGTTTAACGCTCGTGCTTTCCTCGAGCTTCGTTTTTCTTACTGTCGTCAGTAATATTTTAAGTTAGTCTGGAGCAATCTCCCGTTCCGGACAGCACTAACAATGGTGCTGTTCGATTCGGACTCGTCTGGTCGTTCAAGGGGGCCATCGGAACTGATTTTTTCTCCCTCATCATTAATTGTACGTTGACGGAACTAGATGTTTTCACGTCGATGTTGTTTTGGATTATTTAGTTGAGATGTGGTTTCTCAACATGCCTGGTTGAACGTTTTCCCAGGAAGGCTTATGGTAAGCCTTTGTTTAATTTTTTTGTTACGAAGCTTGGCCTCGAAGTTTGTTTGTACGAGCGGATCTGTTACAGACTTTTCGACCACCTTTTCAAACGCCTCAAGTTTACTATCGTCCATTTGCTCCCCCATGGAGAACTTTCTGTTATGTAGCTGGACTAGAATGACGTGTTCATTACTATATGTGCCTGTGCCCCCGTGGTTCAATCGGATTGATACTCCTTGCTCCTCGTTACTCTTCTGGCTGTTTTATTTATTTGTTGTATTTTTCATTGTGAGAAACTGTTAATCAGTTTTTATTTGTTTTTCAGCCCAAAGCTCATTCGGAGTGCCTAGCCACATTATTTTCCCTCCAATAACATCCTTTCCTTTTTCCCAGCCTTTTTGTTTAGGCTTACTTGTTCTCCCTCTCCCTTTTTATTTGCCCAGTCTCTCATCTTCCCTTTTCCTTCCTTTTGTTTTGTCTGCTTAGCTATTCTGGTGTTGTTATTTTCAGTTTTTTTTTTTAGGTCTAGCACTTCGTCCGAATGGCTTTTTCGAATGTTACCTTTTCATTTCTCAAGCTTATGGAATTATTTTGTTCCTGCGGATCCTCGAATTTGGAAAGATCATACAAGTTATGTTTTCAGTTTATTAAGGAACTTTATTCTAAGTGGAACCTCTGTTTATGAACTTAATCCGTTCCAGGAAATGTTCGCGAACCGAGGTTTTTCGTGAACCGAGGCAACTTTCCCCATTCAAATCAATGTTAATACAGTTAATCCGTTCTAGCGATCAAAAACAGATTTTTCCCTCATTAAGTTAATATGGGTACAGTACAACACATTGACGTTATAAATCCTAAAATGCGTGCGATATTCACACGAATACAAATTACAAAGTGAATACAAGTAGTATGAATTGGCACTATCTATCTGTGCATGCCTCGAATAAGAAATTAGTGTTGTCGCCTGTTTGTGAAGGGAAATATTGGTTCGTAAGTCGAAACAAAATTGTTGTTCGTGAACCGAAGCATTCGTGAACTGAAGCATTCGTGAACCAGGGCTCCACTGTATTTATATTTTCGAACTTTCTGTCTTGCAATTATGACCTACGTTTTAATGTTTTTTTTCTCCAGAAGAATTTTTTTGGCCTCTTGGAACCTTGGCTGTAGAACTTTTTTTTGTCTTCCATCACCTCCAAACGAAACTGCGCAATGGATTCAACTCCTCTTCTTTGCTCATTATATTAACCTGGTATTTCGACATAGTCTCCTATACCGGTTTTTCGAACTCCGTTTTGGACTTTGTCACTCAAGAGTTGTCAATCCTTATATATTTATTTTCTGTGAATCCAGTTTTGTAATCGCAATAAAGTTCCCAGTTTTTCGTTTGGAATTTTGCTTTTTATTACTTATTTTATGATCTTCATCATATTTTTTATTATGTGGGGTAATTAGTAAGGGGAGGTTCTTTACTATTAATTACAGAGGGTTTCCTTTATGGGGTTTTAGTTCGTTTGCTTTTATCGCCTACCTCCAGTAATTACCGTATTTTATTTTCATTTGTTACCTTCACGTTTTCTTTTTTGTTTTTATTTGCGACCCACCCCTAACACGCCTTTCATTTTTCTTAAGCTGTACGTGCCTAAGTAAATAAAAGCACGTTACAGTTTATTTTTTTTCCAAATAAAAATGATTGCTTATTGCAAAATAAAGAAAATAGGAGTAAAAAAAAAGTTGTAAAAAACCCCCCGGAATACTACAATAAGATCAAGGAAGTCACAAGACAATTGTAGCTGGCAAATCAAATCGGAGTAGACAAAGTGGGAGCTTGACGAACCACAAACGAAGGACGAGGAACCAGTTCGATCAAGCACAAGTTGACGGTTAATAAATATTCAGAGTTGTTTGGAATTTAAGCGAAGGTAACAAAAGTGATCCAACCATCACGAAGATTGGTCGCAGACGGTTGTACAAAAGAAAACTTCTAGGGAAGTAAATGTTCCTTGGCTGGAATGTGGACCTAAAGGGAGAAAAAAATAAAGAACGGAACTAAAGGGAATTAAGCAAATATACACTAAACAAAAAATCAAGGCGACAAACAGTTAAGGAAGGCCTAAATCATTTAAAGAAATAAGATGGGAAATGATAAGAACAAAGGGACTGACACATGATAAGGTTGCTTCAAAACTTTACTTGCTGGCGGGACGAACGGTAACGGAAAGTTACCAATGACAAAGAATGACGAACAAACAATACAATAAGCAAAAATTAGGGCAGGGACTAAAATTTAGAAAGGCGATGACGACAGGTTGTCAAGGCATCACACTCCAGACCGCAGGTAACTGAAAAAAAGGAATAAAAGCAAAAGCATGGTAACACATTAAATTCACACATTAGAAAGAAGTTTCAACAGTAAATAAAGGTAAATGAAGGAGGAAAAAAAAGATATATATTGAATATAAGCTCACTTCCATGTTCTAGAAGGATAGTCCGATCAGAGCGCATCAGCGACGTCGGTTCAAGCCTGGACGGGATAATACGTCAGTTATAACTAGCTGCCAAGAACAGCGGAATGTTCAATCGAGACATGGCTAATTCATACAGGAAATATAAAAAACAATGACATCTCTGAAATTCCGAAGCGAGAATTAACCAAGGGTTATGGAATCTTAACCACGGGCAATTGAGCATGTCGTCAATGAACGCAGCACTGTAAGAGTCCTCGGCCAGAAATATGAGGGAATTGCAGCTGCTGCAAAAATCTCCCTAAACATATCAGATAATGGAACGCATCACCTTCCATAGATCAAAGTCGTCATTCACAATTTACAATACGAATGGGCTGAACATCAAAACTTATGGAAAGGAGAGGAGGAGATCCGTAGAGCATGAGGAGAAACATCTCCAACCCAACTGAACTATCAACTGCCCCCCTAAACTAGTACCAAGCCCAGGAAGGAAAAGGCAACATGAGTGCTTCACGATTGCAGGGCTAGAGGAACAAACAAAAGATTAGTTGCATAAAAGCGGCTAACTTCATTGTAATGTTTGTTTTAAAGGGAACGAACGCTGCAATACTAAAATGCTCGGCTAATAAAAGGTTTTCATTAATGGTAAAATTTACTATTTTTAAAACTAAAATAGAAAGTAATGATTAAATAAAGCAACAATAGAGAACTAAAAGGAGAGAAAAAAATGTAATATTTTTATTGAGAGGAGAAAAGGAATTAAAAAAAGGCGGAGAAAAACATTATTAAACGTTATGTGGAAAAAAACATTTTCCATACTTCTCTTTTCGACATAAGTTAGGTTTGAAACAGCTAGAGTCCGAGTAGAAAGTGAGAAAAAAACTCGCCAGCTATAAAACACTGCAGAAACAATGTAAATAAACATCATCCTTAAGTTCTGCGAATACGAGTCGAACATATCTTAGACTCCATAAAGCGACTCTATTAGGCCTCAATTCATTGCTTAATCTCCATAAACTAACTCACTCTATTATTACTTCTTCCGTGGCTATTTGGATATCTAATATGAACATCTTCACTAAATTTGAAATATACCCCATCTGATGCTGCGGTATCAAGCTTTGTAAGTGGATGCATCACTATTTTTTGATTAAAAAATCTTTCCAGACTGTGTTTTGCAGAACTATCTACGTTCTGCTTATAAGAATTTTCGAACCATGTGCATGGGCTCGGGGTAATGAGAAGGGTGACACTTACCGAATGCGTCGTTTAATCCTTTTATTCAGGAGGGGGAATACTCTAACCTCCGAAAAAAAAATTGTCAAGACATGTAAAGTAAGACTTTTTAGAAGACGTTTGCACTAAGAGGAGGGGAGTGTTGATGTGAGATTTTTATAGATAACACTGTGATGCCATGCATGAGAGCATTTTTAGATTTTATTACTTTGCTACCATTGTTGCTCTTCACTTGTACGTTCCATTTTGCTGTGTGATGATTAATGTACAAAAATTATTGTACCACTGCCGTTCGTCTCTTGCCTACAGGTTATGGATAAAGAACTTGATCGCCAGGCTTTAGCGGAAATAAACCATTCTCTAAATCCAACTGCGGCATCAATTACGAAAAAATGCAAGACTGCCAAAGAAGCCTGGGATGCTTTATCGCTAATGTATGAAGATAATGGTATATTTTGCCTTGTTGGTCTTTATGAAAAGCTTCTTACAATCCGGTTTGAAGATCCTTGCTCAATGGATGATTATTTGAATAAATTCACCTACATCGCTGAAAACTTGAAAGTGTTGGCAAATAATTCGATGATCAAATAATGGGTGGATTCATATTAGCGAAATTTCCTGAACACTACCGACCACTCGTGCTAGGTATACGTGGTTTAAAACAAGACACAACAACTTCTTTTGTCAAGAGTCTACTATTGGAAGATGCTGCACATGAATTTAAAGAATCTTTGCATTCAGCAGTGTATCTAAAAAACAGTCTGCATATTCTAGCGCAAAATTTGTTTGCTGTTTTAACTGTAACGAAAGAGGTCACAAATCTAATCAGTGTCCAAAGCCTCCTAGTAAATTGAAAAACACTCCGAAACATGCAAGTGAAAAGAAGTGTTCTGCCAATGCAGTTTTTCTCAATCATCATCGTCAGAATCTGCGCTCGTCACAAATTTGAAGAAGTCTGCGCCGCAAATTTCCTCTGTACTTCCTGCAGCTGTCTTATCTGATGGGGATGAATGGTTTATTGACTCCAGTGCTTCCAATCATCTTATTTGCTCATCTCTTTTTTCATCAACAACGTTACCACTTGAAGAAATACGTCTTGCAAATGGAGATAAGCTCACTGTTACAGCTCATGGAAATATAGCTATTCCACTCTCTAATTCAAATACTCTTCTAGTTGAAGATGTTTTGTCAGTTCCCACACTTACATTAAACTTATACACCATCCGTTAAACCTCTCTGTACTTTTTGATAAAATTAGTTGCAAAATATTTACAGATAAGCCAGTTATTAACAATTCTTCAATTCTAGCAACAGTCACAGAAATTAATGGTTTATATCGTCTAAACAAAGAAACCTCATTTTTGCGCCATCTCCTCACCACAAAGTTCTTCTTATACTTGGCATTGTCGACTTGCTCACCTTAATGCCCAATCCATGAAAGAACTTCAAAAACTTGTTATGTTAAAAAATGATTCTCAACCGTCTTTTGAGTGTGATACATGCATCCGTGGTAAATTGCATCGTCTGCCATTTCCTAAAACTGCTACCACTCGAGCTACGAATCTCCTTGAATTGGTACATTCTGATTTATGTGGACCAATGTCTGTTTTTTCTAAAGGTGGAGCACGTTTTTTTCTTACCTTCATCAATGATTTTTCAAGAAAATGTTTTATTTATTTTCTGAAAACAGAAGATCAAGTTAATGAAAAATTTGTTGAATTTAAAGCTTTTGTCGAGAATCAAACCGAAAAAAAAATCAAAGTACTCCGCTCTGACAATGGAGGAAAATATGTTTCACAACAAATAAATAGCCTACTTAAACAATCTGGCATCCTACATCAGAAAACTGTTCCCTACTCACCTGAACAAAATTATCATTTGCAAATATCACCTGAACAAATGTATAATTTTGTAGGAAACAGTGAAGAAACGAGAGGTTATCGTATGTATAAAACCCTCAAACAGAAGAAGCACATATTGAATGGAATGTAACATTTTTTGAAAACCAGTTCCCTTATGACAAAATGAATTCTTTGATTTCTGATCCATTTATGTCTTCTGCTGAAGTTCCAAATATTGAACCTTCTACCATTACAAATGATAATGAATCTTACCCGATTATTCAAATGCCTGATATATCGTCTGAAAGCGGCAATGAAGTGTCTCAATCCGTTTCTGCTCAAAAAAACTTAGAAATTGATTCATTCACTGAGCCTGAATCTCGACATTATCCTCAACGTATACGACGACCAAACCTCGCTATTTTAATGATGACTACTTGCTTTTCAGGCATCTTTATGTGAAAATACCCCACAAACACTAGCTGAAGCCTTAAATAGTGTTGATTCCAGCCGAACTTCCTCCAGGACGAAAGACAATTTCAATGAAGTGGATATTCAAGATCAAGCAGACAGCTGATGGTTCAGTAGAACGTTATAAAGCCCGTTTAGTTGCTCATGGATGTTCTCAGCACTATAGTATTGATTATGAGGAAACCTTCTCACCGGTCATCTGCATGAATTCTATTCGACTTCTGCTAGCTCTTGCTGCTCAATATGATTGGGACGTTCAACATATGGATGTCGTCACAGCTTTTCTTCATTCCGTTTTAGATGAAGTACTCTATATACGACTTCCTTCTGGTTCTACATGCCGTCTTCTCAAGTGAGTCTATGGTTTAAAACAAGCCAGTCGTGCTTGGTATCTTTTATTACATAATTTACTTCTCGATATTACATACTGAATTTGTCCCATCGTCATATGATACTTGTGTCTACTTCAAGCTCGAAGGAGGGGAAACTATCATCATTAAAATCTATGTAGATGATCTTCTGATTTTCGGTGATGATAAAACTGGTATTGACAATTTAAAAGGTCAACTTGTGCAAAAATTTAAAATGAAAGATCTCGGTGAAGTAAAGCATTGCTTAAGAATGAGAATCACCCGTGACCGAATTTTAAAAAAATCTTGATTGATCAGGAAGCCTATCTGAACGTTGTTCTTGACCGTTGTGGCATGTCTAAGTGTCATGGTGTATCAATTCCGTTGGAACCAGGTCTGGTTTTGTCAAAGCAGCAAGAACCGCAGAATGAAACAGAAAAACAGGAAATGTCTAAAGTTCCTTATAGAGAAGCAATTGGCTCACTCATATTGGCAGCTTATTAAACTCAGCCAAATATTGCTTTTTCCGTTAGTCTGCTGAGTAAGTTCAATAATAACCCTGGTAAAGTTCACTGGAAAGCACTAAAACGTGTACTACGATACATAAAAACAACTCTTTGGCTGAAGCTTAAGTATGAAGCAACAAAACCATATTTTCTTGCATACTCTGACGCTGACTGGGCTAATTGTTTGGACACTCGTAGATCAATTTCTGGATATACATTCATAGCTGTCTGGAGGAGCTATAGCTTGGATGTTTAAACACCAGTGCTCTGTAGCTCTCAGTTCTACCGAAGCTGAATATATATCATATGGCGGGAAGCCGGGTGGCAAGGGTATGTCGGGGCTATCCCTAAAGGTGGCCATTTGAATTGGAGAAACGGTGTAATCTAAGATGTAAAGAAAAGAAGCTCCCGTTATTAAGATAAGCCGCAAAATTTAATTTTAATTATCAAATTCGATTTTGCTGTGAGGGAATAAATCAAAACGTCGATTCCAAGCATAAATGATTGTTTATTGCAAAATAAAATGCCATTTTTTGGTCTTGTTGGGTGCTGTTTTTCTCGTGGTCCTTTTGCTAATGTTATGGTAGCCTCGTCTGATTCTTTTGATTGTAGGTTAATTTTTGCTTTTGTTTTTTTTTAGCGTCCTGAGTTCTTTTTCTTCGGGTTTTTTTTCGTCTTTTCCAGGTCCTTTAAGTCTGCTCTTGCTGTGATTGTGTTAGGTGAGTATTTTGTTCACGTGGGTTGGGTTTTTTATTGAAGAGTTCCCGCCTTTCTGTTGTGGAGCCAATGGGTTTCATGACCCGAAACTTGCGCAAGGCCCGTTCCTTCAGTGTCAGCAACCTCATTACCGACAATACCTTTATGTCCTGGGACCCACAGCAAACTGAGATTATGAAGGGCCAAGACATGCAGAAGTTGACAGATCTTGCTAGTGGGGGATTTCAACATAGATTTGAATAAATCTTCTCCTATGTTAAATACTTTTCTGGATTTATTACATCGGGCGGGATTACATATCAATGTGCGCACTTATACGCATTTTTCGATGCACCATCAATCTTACTCCTCCATTGACTGTTGTTTCTCTATGGTGGGTAACCCATTACTTAGTTGTTCACTAAACGTTAAGATTAGTGATCACTTCCCGCTGTTAAATGTATATCCTGCTTTGGGTCATTGTATGCCATCTAGAAGCAGAAATCCCACAAGACTGGTCTCTAATGAGCGTATTGTTGTTTTTCGCTCTTTTTTAGCATTGACTGAATGGGACCTCATTCTGAGTTCGGTTAACAATATTGACACGTTATTTTCTAGATTTATTGAACATCATAGAATCAGGTGGGATCGTTATTTTACACTAACTAAACCGAAGCAGGCAGGAATACAGAAGTCGTTTCCTCGGCATCTCTGGATGAACGATGAATTATTAGTTATGATTAAGCGGAAGAATTCTCTATACATTCGGTCTAGAAAAAACCCTTCAGTTCGATTGGTCAGAGAGTTTAAGCAATTCTCTAATAAAGTTAAGAAATATATTACCTCTATTAAGTCCCAATATTATGCTGATACCTTTCAATGTTTGGCTTTATCAGCTGATAAGTGGAAGGTAGTAAATAAATTACTAAAAAATTCTAGCTCACTTAAATCACCTTTCCAGGGTACTCGTGAGGTTACTGCTTCAGCGCTAACTGACTTTTTACTCACGTTGTTACCACCCGGCCAATCGATAAATTCTGAAGATAATCATACAATTAATAAAGATAACACTTTATCTCCAGCAATTTTTTTCACTGCTCCAACCACTATGGAGGAGGTTAGACTGGTGATTGTTGGACTAAAATCGAGCCCAGCAGTAGACCCTTTAGGCTTCCGGGCTGATGTTCTTAAAGCAGTGGCTGAGGAGATTGCGCTTCCCTTGTCAATCTTATTTACTAAACAGGTAGTGGCCTTACAGTATAACAGAGGGACATCAGGAATTCCAACTATTTTCGCCATTTATTCCCGGCTTTGTCAAGGATATACAGCAAGAGGCATGCAAGCCTTTATATATACAGAACAGTGGTACAAGTTAAGCAATGAGCGTACATACATACAAGAACCAATAGGATATAAAGCAAGGGGGCCAATGAGTTCAAAAAGGACGTAATGGCCAGTAGAATAAAATAGAATAAATACAAAAAATTTTAAGATACACAAAAGAGAAGTTGTACAGAGATGGTGTGTTTAACGCGGACCGAAAAGAGAACATATCAGGTTGTCCGAAGACAAGAGAATTTACATAAAAAGAAAATAAAAAAAGGGGTAAGAAACTTACAAAATGCAGAAGAAACATAAAACAAAGAAAACGAGAGAAAATCATAGTAGATCAGATAAAGAACTAAGTA
>JAHWFO010100765.1:134758-154967 GCA_023313115.1 Rhysida immarginata
CCTCTTGGCCTTGAATATTTCGATCGCTTCGAGGGTAGCAGTTTTTTTCTTATAAACTAAGGTGGTGGTAGCATGGCTTACCCAGGTCCTTACAGCGGCGGTCAAGGCCGATAAAGTTAATGTGTCAGTCATCATTTACCGTTCTATGTATATAGATAAAGTCAATGATTTCATCGCCGCCAACAATTTTGTCACCCTTCCTTCCGACCCCACCTCTAAGTATCATAAATCTATTATTTCCATTGTCAACAAATCCCCATGCTTCAGGTACCTCCATCGCCTCATCCCACCGACCGCTCGCCCACCTAACCTTAACGCCCTAGTCAAGATAAATAAACCTAACATGCCTATATGCCCCATCATTAATTATTCCCCTGCTCCTGCCCACCTTGTTGCCAAATCCCTCTCCACCTTCCTGTTTAACCTGAAAATCCTACCTAATACTTATAATGTATGCAATTCCCTAACCCATACTGAGTCCCTTTCTTCTATCCACACTGATGAGCACCTTTTCCTTATGTCCCTTGACATCACCAACTTATACACTAACATCCCTGTCACCCCCACCCTTTCTATCCTAGAGCATCTGTTACTTGCTGCATCTTTCCCTAAACCCGATACTATTAACCCACTTGCTAACCTCTCTGTAATTTCTTTGCAGAACTATTTCTCCTTTAACAACTCCTACTATTCCCAAACCACAGGGCTAGGAATGGGGTTCCCAATCAGCAGTTTTCTGTCTGAGGTATTCCTACAGCACCTGGAATTAACATATGTTACCCCCTTCTTTAATAATTCCTCTGTCATCGCGTATTTCCGATATGTCGATGACATCCTCATCTTCTTTGACTCCCAATCCACTACCCTCACTAATATTGTTAACACTTTTAACTCCTTTTCCCCACACACCCAATTTACTTTTGAACTAGAAACTAACCGATCCATCCCTTTCCTTGTTATCCTCATCTCCAACAACCCCCACACTAACCGTCTCTTTTTTTTCGTCTTCCATAAACCGACCACATCCTCCAACTTAATACACCATTCCTCCTCACACCCCCCACCCACAAACAAGCCTCATTAAGATTCCTAATTGACCATGCTCTGAAGCTCCCCCTCAGACCCCTATCCAGATCAACCGAACTCCGCCTAATCCGGAACTTCGCCCATGCCAATAGATATTCGAACTGTATGTTCTCCTGTATTCTTCACCACCGCAGACGGGCCCTCTTCTCCCCCTCCCCTCTTACTTCGCCCCTTCCCAAGAAATGGACGTCCTGGTTATATCTGGGCCCTAATTTCTCCCAGCTCTCTAACTTCCTGTCGTCCCTCGGCCTTCGAATATCTTTTCGTACTCCCACCCCATTAGCCCGCTTCCTGAACCCACCCTCCGCTGCCACCACCGACAAATATTCCCAATCCGGAGTCTGCCGCCTGAATTGTGCGCTTTACGACAGGTTCTATGTGGGATTATCGACCCGCAATTTTGCAGTGCGATTCAAAGAACACGTTGACTCGTATAGAAAACGGGATCATATTTCCCACTATGCAAACCACCTTGAAGATTCCGGACATGCTTTAAAGACACAAGAAGAGGTTATGTTTGTCAGATAAAACAGCTACCCTCAAAGCTATCGAAATATTCAAGGCCAAGAAGTACTTCCCCCCACTTGCTTCTCAATTATCAAACAGACTTTAACGTGTACGCAATACTTAACTCTTTATCTGATCTATTATGATTCCTTTTTTCTCGGTTTCTTTATTATGGTTTATTTTTTCTTTTTCATTTTGTTATTTCTTGCCTGTTTAATTTATTTTCTGTAAATCCTCTTGTCCTCAGACAACCGGATAAGTTCTCCTTTCGGTCCGCATAAATTTTCACCATCTATTGCATGGAGCGCCATTCCATGCTGGTGGTGACCTTTTGAACTAATTTTTTTTTTGGTGGGTATGAATTTTTCATGCCCTCTTGTATAATATTATCAAGTATTATAGCTTTTGGTCCACTAGTTTTTTTTAGGCCATGTCAAAATGGAACTTTAATTATAAAGACCTTGTATTACCATCTTGGAAGACCATCAACTGCTGCTCATTGAGCTGCTTGTCTGGATAGCAGTCCAGAACTACTGCCATCTTAATGATGGTTGAAGCTTCGTGATGATTCCCAGTTTTGGGTTTTTGCGAAGCTTCTTACTGTCTGAGAAAGGAGTGTTTCCCACTGATCTAGGTTTTTGGTCGGGATGTGCAGCTCCTTTGCAGGGGGCTGAGGGCCGACCCTGGGTTTCTTAACCATGGTGCCCTCCAACCTTTTCTTCCTGGGTTTGCGGCTTTTGGCCGAACCAGAAAGTGGTTTTGGTTTAAGTTTACTGCCATCCTCGCCCAAGGACTCCCGCTCGAAATAAAGTGACACCTCAGATTTTGAGGTACCAAATTTGCTGATGTCAACTGACTCAACAGAGGTCATTTCATCCTCAATGACGTCAGCTACAGTTACCTGTTTCCCCGAATTTACTTGCAGTTACCAGGTGGGGGAGAAGAATTAAAACTATCCATATACTGGTTAGGATATGCAAGATTGACGGTCCATCCCCGGAGAGCCTGCATGCCGGGATAAGGCAAAAACTCCTGAATCTTGCCAGGCAGACAGGAGGCTCCGTGGAAGACACTATAACCGAAATACCATCCACAATTTAGCACGGGTCGCATAACACCATAGGTTCGGGAGTTGGTCTGCATCCCCTTTTTGGTTATTTGGGGATGTCCTGAGTCATACAAACCTAGGATATTCAGCTATCCACCACCTGTTGATGCACCCAGTAGCTGCTCAAGCCTTGGGGGTCAGGGGGCTTACATAGAAGAGACAGATCAGAGGTGTTGTTTATTGGCCTGACTTTTTCACTACAGTCTATCCAGAGGATTCTTCCGTTTGATGCCCAAATGTTACGTGGCCCAAGTTTGGAGTGCAAAAAAGACAATATTAGGAGGGCGTTAGGTCTTCAGCTATGTAGATAGGTGAACCTTTTAGCTTCTTGCGATTTTTTATTATTAGATCTTTATGGAAAGAGGAAACAAATTGTAAGAGTACCATTGAGTATTGTTGGGAGGCCGAGGACCAATTCAAAATGCAGAAGAAATAGCAGATCGGTCAAGGTGAACTTCAAGTTTTGTAGAGAAAAAATCCAAACTTGCAAAGCTGGTGATTTCGAACAAGGATTCCGATAGACCATAAATTCTGATGTTGCAGCATCTTCTGAATTGGCTGTGTCATCTGTATGTTGCCGTAGACTTGAAACAGGCACTAGGGACAGTGGGGGTAGAAAAGCCAGAAGGAGTGAATGGCGAGTTGAGATGGGAAATTGCAACATCTAATTTGTCAAGTTGACTATCAGTTTCATCGATGCGCATCTCAGTTGAGGAAATACGATTTATCAGATCAGAAAAAAGGGTATCAATTTTAGACGTGAGGGGTTGAAAAAGCATGTCAAACAGCATATCTAAGTTAGAGCGATTTTCAATGGCAGAGCAGATTGATACATCAAGAGAGGGAGAGGAGGGCGAGTTCAGAGTAGCATTACGAGTTGAAGGCTTTCCAAGAGCCCCTCTGCATTTGTCACGGGAAGACCTGGCTCGAGAGACAATAATCACTGCTGAAGAGTCAGGGTGTCAACAATAAAGGACAACTAATTCGTAAACAGGTACCAGTAGCAATGGAGGTCAGAATAATTCAACACTAGGTCTGCCCAATTGTTAAAATTTAAAGTTCGTATGGCATTTTAAATTCGAATATTTTTATTCGTTTTTTATTTATTTATAATTGTTATTAATCACAGAAAAATTTACAAGATAGCCATCCAGGACCAATATGGCAGAGCCAACGAGGTAGGTCCGTGGATGGGTTAATAAGTAACATAATTTAACTATTGATAAACTTACATAAATTTAACAAGTCATAATCTTAAAAATAAATGAGGAAAATTAAGCGTTAGTGGGGAGGGTTAAGATGAAGGAATTTTTACTAGGGATTTGAAGGTGGAAACATTCGTGGAGGAATGGAGGTCAGCGGGTATTGAAGACCAGAGTCTATTGCCCGCTATGGATATAATTTTAAGTTAGTAGTTTCGTTTAATTAGTGGCGTTGGGAAGGGATTTCTGCGGTGGGTGTTATAAGAAGGGGTTGGAAGTGGGAGTAAATAAGGCTTGGGGAGAGAAGTGTAGATGTTATTTTTAAGGCTTAGTGGGGGTGCAAGATTAATGTAGTAAAATTGGGATATTGGGATTATTCTCATTGAGTTGAACAGGTGGGAGATTGGGTCAGGTTTTCGAAGCTTAAGTAACCATTTTTGAAGTTTAAATATTCGTAAAAAATTTAGCTTAGTTGTTTTGCCCCAGAAAATTTTGCCATAAGAGAGTGAGTACTGAATAAGGGTATTGTAAAATAAGATAAGACTATTGGGAGGGAGGAAGTAGAGGCAAGAAAATAGGCCTCAGTGATGGTTAAGTTTAGTAGCTACGGCATTTATGTGAGTTTCCCAAGAGAGATTGTGAGATAGATGAACTCGTAAGTATTTTAAGGATGGCACTATCTCCGAAATGGTGCGATTTGTGAACTGTTCACGGTCCGCTGTAGTGAAGGTGTACAAAGAGTGGACAGCAGGGACAGAAATAGCGTCCCAGCGCCATCACTGTAAAGGGTCACGAGTCATCGACCAACGGGGTGAGCGGCACCTACGATGACTCGTAAAAGGTGACAGGAGAGCCACAGTTAATCAACTGACCACCAGATTCAAAGTGGTGCCTACAGACGTGTATCCAACATTACTGTTGAACGCACGCTGCTATGGATGGGCCTGAACAGTCGATGCATGGTTGCTGCACCCATGTTCACCAGGGGTCATCGTCAACAACGCGTAGACTTTGCATGTGAGCACCGCCATTGGACCACACACAAGTGGGCTAACGTCGCCTTTTCCGACGAGTCAAGGTTTTTGCTCCTTAAGATTGACGGGCGATGGCGAGTGCGTCGTAAACGCCATGAAAAGAGACTGCAGGAGGCTATTGTGGGCCGGAAACAGGCTGGTGGGAGTAGTGTGCATGTGTGGGGATCTTCTGTTGGGCGCAGTTAGGTCCACTGAATTCGTGTAAAGGGCAATTTGAATGCCTGTGGCTATCTGTCAATCATAGCGGACCAGGTGCACCCGTACATGCTCACAATGTCCCCTCAATGTGATGGTGTGTTCTGCAGGACAATGCACCCTGCCACAAGGCACGTCTCCTTCTGGATTGGTTCGAGGAGCACTCTACTGACTTTCGAGTGCTCCCTTCGCCCGCTAATTCGCCGGACATCAATCCAATCGAGCATCTGTGGGAGCACCTTGAACCCCATGTATGACAGCTGGACCCTCCACCTATGACTCTCGAAGCTCTGTGGACAGCGCTTCAAGCAGAATGAACTGGCATACCGTCGGACACATACCACGCACTTCATGCAGCCATGCCACGACGCCTAGCAGCAGTTATAGCAGCAAAGGATGGTTACTCCCATTACTAAGTGGGTGGTCATAATTCAGTGATATGACAGTGTATATTTTTTGGATTTTCTATTTTATTTGTTTGTTTCTTTTCAGGCTAGAGACCAGCTCAAGTAACCACTCATTCCCTAGCCTTTTTGCTTCCAAGAAGCTTGATCTCCTGTGTGGATTTATTCTTGCCAATATTGGTTTCTTTAATATGTGAAAGGTCCTCGTTGGAGGTTGCTGGAACAATTGTAAAAAAAAGAAAGAATATTATTCTTCAGATACTGTATCACACTGGGAGTTATTTATTCTTGTAAAAAGGAATTTCAGTTACTTGGAGATTGTATGTCTGAGTGTTGATTTTTTTGCAAACTTGTTTTATCCGCTAAAGCAGTGGTTTTCATACTTAAGGAGAAGTTTTTCCTGGGTAAACGAGTAATGGAGTGAGTTGTGTCCTTATCTGGGTTTGTTTTTGGAAGGACAATTTCTTCCGAACTTCGTGCAAACGTTATAGAGCGTGTGTGGTGTCTGCACCTGTCTTTCATAAAAACAAAATGCAAGGTTCCTATGTTGACTATTAGATAGCAGCACTATAAATTGCATCAATCGATCCCACTTGGGATGGAGACTCGGTTATCTTGGTTTGAGTCCAGGCACATGCCATACACTATGCATTAAAATTACTCAGCATTAGGCTGCTAAAGCTTCAAGGATCAAGATAATAGGCACTCTAGCCCTGTGTTGTGATCTCTTTATGTAAAAATCACTGTAATTAATGTAAGTTACCTCGACTAACCGTTACAATGGGTAATACAGTCGACATGCGTTATAACTAAGTTCACCAGAATCCATAAAAAGTTTGTTATAACCGATATTTCGTTATAAGTGAATCTAAATTGCTTAATTTATGAAAATACGTTTCCACTTTTGAATTTGTAGGTCTTAATTGAAATTTGAATTATCACGACTAAGCAATTGTAAAATATCAGTAATTGAACATAATAGAAGAAATTCTATTGTTGATGGTATCATAGAAAATCTGTCTTTTCAACTGATGGAAGTGCTCAGTCGATATATAAACAAATAGGTCTTTAAACTATTTGATATACATCGAAGCACAATTGGTGAACTTGTTCAAACGTTCGCGCACCCTCCCCCTTCTGGCATAAAGGCATCAACTTCAAATAAATTTCTTTCTACCATATGATAAAGGTGTCTTAAAGACAACCAAGTTGTTAAGGTTGAAAGCCCAATGGGAGGTGGGCACCCAACTCACAGATTGAGAATATCTCCTATTCAACCATCAGAAAGTTTGATGAACTCATAGATAAATAATGATTATATACTGGAGATGAACCTCCAAACATCAGGTAATGGTTTTTCATTGTAAAATGGAAGGAAAAATTCTGTGACCTGGATTCGAACCAGGAACCTCGACTGTCATGGTCGATGACGTCTCTATCAATTGGGCTATCGCAGACACCTGGACAGCCATGCTGCAATAAGGTGTCTTAAAGACAACCAAGTTATCAAGGTTGCAGAATTTTTCCTTCCATTTTTCAATGAAAGATCATTACCTGATGTTTGGAGTGTCATCTCCAGTATATAATTATTATTATTTATCTGTGAGTTCATCAAACTTTCTGATGATTGGCCTGTGAGCTGGGTGCCTGCCTCCCATTGGGCTTCCAACCTTGACAACTTGGCCCAATTGGTAGAGGCATCAAACATGACAGTTGAGGTTCCTGGTTCGAATCCAGGTCGCATAATTTTTCCTTCCATTTTTCAATGAAAAACATTACCTGATATTTGGAGGTTCATCTCCAGTATATAATTATTATTTATTTATCTAGAATTGCCAGTGTTCGTCCGTGTCAGATTCAGTCCATACATCTGTCCAAGAGGCAGTCCAGTAATCTTCTGTTCGAGAGGCTGTCGATCCAGAATCCGGTTCATGTGTTTTTTTCCCAGAGTGCCACGCGTATTTTTTCGGAGTGGCCTCTGGTGGTCATCGGATGAAACTCGAGCTTCACTGCCGTCTGGTGGCAATCTGCAAAAGGTGGCAGCAGAGCTTGCCATAGTACTCCCCCCCCCCCCGAATGCTAGAAGCGCGGTTTGTTACAGGTATCTGGGATTAAAATGAACCTGCCTGCTAGCTCGGATGGTTGTGAAAGTGATGGGGTTTGCTGGAGATGTGGCTATAGTTGCAGGTGATGCTGGCTGGGCAGCTTAGGACGGTGTAGTTGTCGTCGTTGTTGTAGTTCAGACCAGATGAAGGCGGGCTTTAAGCAGTCCATGTGGATGATTTTGTCTTGGTCGTGTCTGCGAATCGTGCAGTGCGTGTTTGTGCATTTGACGAATAGAAACGGACTAACGTACGGGTTTAAGAGCGTCGATCTGGTGGTCTCGACCCGCACGAGCACATGAGAGAAGGAGGCTAAGGTGGGATGGAAGAAAAATGCTGTCTGGTTGTGAACAGATATAAGGGTCAGCTGGAGGGTCTGCATGGCATGGCTCAGGTGCTGAATGAAGGTAGAACGTTTGGACAGTGGGGTGCTGGCAGGGTTGAAGAACTGTCTGAGCAACCATAGTGTGGAGCTGAACACCATCTCGGCACACGTGCCTCCAAGGTCGTTCTTGTAAGCTGAGTGCCTGCTTGAGGGAGCAGTGAAAACGTTCCACTAGGCCGTTGGCTGTGGGATGGTAAGGGATTGTGTGAATGTGGTCGACCCCCAGCGTGGATTTCAAGGGAGGCAAACAAGTGGGAAGTGAATTGCCATCCCTGGTCAGTGGTGATTGTAGTTGGGATGCCGAATCGAGAGATCCAGTGATGGATGAGAGCTTGTGCAACTGTTTCAGCAGTCATGTTCTGAAGGGGGATGGCTTCTGGCCAATGGGCATAGCAGTCCACGGTATTGCTGGCCTTCCAACAGTGGAAGAGGGCCCACGGGGTCAAAGTGGATGTGGCCGAACCTCGTGGCAGGGAGCTTGAACAGTTGGAGAGGGCTGTGTGTGGTGGTAGAGTTTTGCTCACTGACAGACCATACACAACCAGGTCCACTCAGCGACATTTTTGTTGATGGATGGCCAGATGAAATGCTGCACAATTAGACATCTCACGGCATTGACACCAGGATGGGTGAGGTTGTGGAGCACCTGGAATACTTGTCATAAGAATCCGGGCAGGACTTACGGTCTGATGTTGCCAATGCTGGTGTCATAATAGATAGGAGTTTCAGAGTCTAATTGCAGGGGCTTTAGGGTTAGTGAAATGTCATTCCAGTGGAGGAGGGCCTGAATCTCATTGTCCTCTGTCTGTGCTTTCGCCAGCATGGCAAAGTCGGTGGCTGGAAGACATAGCTCTGTTATACGGGACAGGGTATGGGCAACCACGTTGCTCGAGTCTGCCACATGGCATATCAGTGGTAAATTGTGCTATAAATTCCAAGTGATGCTGTAGGCGGGGTAAGCACAAGTTTGTCTTTCTGGTGAAAGCGTAAGTGAGGGGATGATAGTCGGTGAAGATGCTGAATTCGCGGACTTCCACCTCATGGCAGAAGTGCTTTATGGCTGCATAGATAGCTAAAAGCTCTTGGTTGTATTAATTTGTGCAAGAAAAATACAAGGGGGCACTTGGCTTCGTCTCAGTGCATGTGAAGCCTAGCGCCGATGGCCGAATCGGATGCATAAGCCCTAGTTTTTTGATGAGGGGCCGGGAAGGTTAGGGTCGCAGCCTACACGAGATTGCGCTTGCATGTTTCAAAGGGGGCACAGGTGGCATCACACCAAGATACCTTATGCGTATCCCTTTTTGTGGAGTCCTTAGTCAAAGCATGAAGGGGGCAAATTGGGCAAAGGTTTTTATAAATAGGAATTCGGCAGTCGCTTTTGTCTTCTCAAGAAGGAGGTGAACCTCGTCCTGTGAGACTAGGCAGCCAAGAAAAGCAACGAAGAACTGACAAAAAACACACTTAGCTATGTTTATTTTAAAATTATAATCACTCAGGCATTGTAACATCTGCCTGATGTGCTGTGAGTGCTCCTCTTCAATGCGTGATGCGACAAGGATATCGTCCACGTAGGGGACACAGAAGTTGAGACTGGCGAGCACCTGTCTTATGAGATACAGCAAACAGCGCAAGCAGACAAAACCATCAACCTGCGGCAACTGCATGACAACATCACTATTCCCGGTACTGCTCCAGTGTCAATAGCAAAAATAACACGCTGGTTACATGCCACGACAATGTCTGCCAGGCGTCCATTGTTGTGTTTTCCTTTGACACCTGAGCACTGAGCGAGACGACTGCAATGGTGTCGTGAACGAGTGGGCTGGCAAATGGAATGGTGCCCGCTGGTCTTCAGCGACGAATGCCGCTTTTGTTTGGACACCGACGATGCGGACGGATGTGGCACAGACCATTGGAACGTGCCAATGAACAATGCATGTGGTATCGCCATCGTGGACCAACACCCGGGATCATGGTCTGAGGTGCCATCGGCTACGATACTAGAACGCCTTTAGTCACCATCCAAGGCACCCTGACAGCAGCATGGTATGTCACGGAGATTCTGCAGCCTGAATTCCAGCCCTTTCTGCACACCATACCTGGCCCAGTCTTTCAGCAGGATAATGCCAGACCGCACATGGCAAACATGAGCATGGCATGTCTGCATGATGTGAACTGCCTGGCATGGCACGTCAGGTCCCCAGACCTATCGCTAATTGAGCACGTGTGGGACATGGCGGGATATCGTTTACGATCATCCCAGAATCTCCATGAACTGACGCAGCAGGTTCACCAGCCTGGGCAGACATACCCCAAGATGACATTCGCCACCTGTATGATAACCTACACCTGCAGCTGGAACAATGCATCGCCGCTAGAGGTGGTGCCACAACCTTCTAAAGTAAAAATTTAATTTGTAATGTAGTCATTAAATTTTATTTTATTCTCTGTAAAAATTTGTAAAAATGCGTTTAAATTTGAGAAAACCTGTGCCTGTGTAATCTTCTATCTATTCTATCTATCTATCTATACAGGGTGATTCAGAAGGGAGGTCAAGAATGAAATACCATGTATAGTTTGTATCGGGGAACAAACTTTTTTCCTATAAACATGGGTCCAGAAATGCATCCTTACAGAGATAATGCAACTTGTACGAGGTAGGAATGACATTACAGTAGGTGTTTGAACGTAGGTGTTTGAGCGTCGATGCAGGTGATTAGTCTGCGGATGAGATTCTCGCGAACTCTGGTGAAGATGTCCGGAGAATCACTGACTTCTCTACACACTGTAACAATTTTAGCTACAAAGTCATCGGGATTGTCGACTGGTGTGGCATACACCAACTGCTTGATGTGGTTCCATAAAAAGAAGTCCAAAGGTATCAAGTCAAGAGACCGGGGTGGCCAAGGCACAGGTCCTCCTCTCCCAATTTACATATTTAGATCCTAATTTACATGGACCCTACTATTGCCATCCGGGTAACTCACATCCATTCCTACCTCGTACAAGTTGCATTATCTCTATAAGGATGCATTTCCGGACCCATGTTTATAGGAAAAGTACTGTTCCCCTCTACAAACTGTACATGGTTGACCTACCTTTCTGAATCAACCTGTATAATACCACTGTAGAACCATCGTATCTGTACAGTGAAAATATTTGCCTAAATCTGATTGCGGGTGTTGTAGGGTGTGTAACAGAATACAATAAGACCATTTTTAAAAACTCTATCTGTTTAATCTCCAAAACTACTTGACGAATTTTCATCGGGTTTTCACAGGTAACTTGAGCATAGCTTGGGGCAATATATAGGCTTTATTTCATCAAAATCGGCTCAGGAAAAATAAGATATAAGGTGCTCATATATAACAATAGCGAAGCATTGCTGGGCCTGCTAGTGTATTTAATATGTATTAAAAGGAAAACACAAACAAACACATTCATTCTGATTTCGAAAAAAAATTTATGTGAATAAATTAATACAGAAATTGTTTAAAATAAATAATTAGAATGATTAAACACAGTAATTTAAAGGTCGGCAACATTGATTCTATTTGGACTTTTGAAGGAATTAATTTCATAGTTGTTAATGTCGTATACACAGGGATTCCCTCCCACAGTCTCTCACTTTAAAGATGGACAGCATTATATAATAAATCATCGAGGCCTATCTTCGCTGAAGAAATCACGCTTCAGGTCAGGCAGGTAAATTTTAATTTTAATTTAATATCTTATTTCTTCTTTAACGTTTTCTTTATCTCAAATCACAATTCGACAACGGTAAGTTATGTCAGTTCTCTTACACTTTCGTTTGTCTTTCCCGCTTTTTAACAGGTCAGATCTAGGTAATTATTTTTCTTTTCATTAATTTTTAAGATTCATTTGGGGATTTAAATGACAGTCATTGATAAGAAGCCGAAGAGATCCTGGGCCAAAATTTATTTTAGACTAAATACTGTCATGTCTTCTCTGATTATGGCTTGACTCATGATGAAATGGTATTGGTCAAGTTAAATGAAGTACCAAGTAGCGGAACCAAACCAACTGGGCTTCCTTGAATCGGGAATGAACGAATGGATGACTGGGTTCTCTTTGTTTCCTATGGCAGTTAGACTGAAGATGCTGGGATCGTCCTCTCTCTCGAGACAAATAAAGAGGTATACTAGATAATAAAATCAGCAATTAATTCAAAAGATTAGTCCAAGAATCATTTATGAAACACTAAAAATTGGTTAATCATCACCTGGTCATCATTTGTCGGGTTAACTGAAGTCATCCGAATCATGGGCTTGATCAAAGCTAATACAAAGTCAATATAAATTAACTTGTGAAATGCTTGCCACGACGATGCATTTCTGTTTGAAACATCCTTCAGGTCATGTATTCAACCCTTATTCAACAGCAAAAACGCTTGGATCCTAAGAACTTTTCAAGTCATCGACGTCTAAATTTTCCTTATGTCCCTTTCCTACACTCACAGCAATTTCCAGCTCATAGGACTCATTTTATTAGGTTATAGCTCTCTGACTCAATTATAAGAATACAGTACTTCGTAGATAAGTTGTACCATCCATCTTCAAGTGTTTATTACCCCCGACTCATCTAACAGCGCCATACACAGCTTTACGAGCCAAGTTATAGGAAATGGGAATCATTTCCGGTAGAAATACGAAATCAAGTTACGAAACATGGCGGATAGCGATACTGGACGATTTTGCCGTTCATATTAGTAAGAAGATTAATACAAAATTATTAGAACTAATACTACTTTTTAATGTGACTATTATGGATGGGACAAGTTATCTAAAGACTATCTATCAGTAGGGATAGTCTCTTCAAATCCGAGTGCGAGAACAGACTCCATCAAAAACCCAACATTGAATAAGCATTCTCCAACGTTGTTCGTCTTGCTCCGTCAAACTTTACCAGTTCAAGAAAAATTGAATGAAAACAGGAATCTAAGTAAGTTAGGCTTTTTTCTAACGTAAATTATACTTATTTAATACTTCCAAATTTATTTGCTAACCCATTTTCTTATTCATTATTGTTACGATTATTTTTTATTTATTCGTTGTGGTCTGAAATGCATTTTCACTGTACAGCATTCATTATTGTCGACTGCTAACAACATGGCTAGTTTCTCGAAGAAAGAATGGATCTAAACACCGGAAGCTGTGTATCGGAGCCTTATAGAAAGCAAGAAGAGTGGCTGACTTAATTTCAGCACGGAGGTCGAATATGATATTAACTAAAATGAAATGTCACTGTTTCCATTATTGTAGGGAGTGTAAATCATTGATCTGAAACTCATCCTTTTTTCTGCATTTCAGATTGCCAAGGATACTAATATGAGCCTTCCTCTTCAGCCTCCTCGTGATAGTTTCCATTTAGCCTACCCAAAGGAATGGAAAAGGAATCTTGCAGATTTATAATGAGAACGATGTAATGGTTACAATAAAAATAATCCCTTGATTTTTGTGCAAATCAATTGTTAAATAATGGTTAATTTAGTGCATTGTACATTATAAGTTAAATGTATTGTTAAATCAATAAATGACTTCATAAAAAAAATAATTGATGTTTAAAAATTTTAAAAAGATTTCGTTTCTCTTCCTATTGTTGTCTACCGTTCAAGAGCTGTCAACTGTATTAAAATCCTTTTTTCTGCCTACAAGCTTGGAGTTCTATCTTCTGCTGGCGAATTTTGATTATAAAGATGATAAAATACAAATACAAGGCGGTATACAAATGTAAACTTGTGTAAATATCAGTATATACGTGTGTAAATTTGTGTACCTGTGTGTATTAATGTGTAAATAGGCTATACAGATGTGTACAAAAGTGTAAACTTGTCTAAGTAGGTGTATAGACGTATGTAAACCTGTGTGAATAGGTGTAGACCCGTGTGTTAACTTGTATATATCGTATATACAAGTGTGTAAATTTGTGTAAGCTTATGTAAAAAATCTGTACAGATGCGTAAATTGTCTATACATGTGTGTAAATTTGTGCACATTTAAGTATAAATGCATGTAAACTTGTGTAAATAAGCTGTACAGAGGTGTACATAAGCGTTAACATGTGTAACTATGTGTAAACCTGTATACATGTGTGAAAATTTGTGTACGTGTGTGTTTAAATGTATGTAAAGTTGTGTAAATTTTCTATACAAAAGTGTAAACTTGTGTAAATAGGTGTATAGACGCATGTAAACTTGTGTGAATAGGTATATACCTGTGTGTAAACTTGTGTATATTGTGTATACATGTGTGTAAATTTGTGTAAATATGACTATATAAATGTGCAAGTAGCTGTGAAAATATATAAATATGTATGTAAAAATGTGTAAATAGGTATATACGCGTATAGTAAATATTCCGTTAATGAGTCTTAAATCTTGTACAGTCTAGTCAATTGACCCGAGAATGGCGACTCGGAAATTCGGGTCAAACAACTCTTACTGACATCTGTGTCCAATGATTCTCTTAAATGGGTCGTATTGGAAGAATCATAGGACTCTCATAAGCGGGTCATATTAACCGCATATTGCTGTGAGTGTAAGCTTTTTTATTTTTTGACCACTACCACATTATTGTCAGCACCCGTTTTTTTATTCATCAAATTTTCTGAAAAGCTATCACTTAGTTGACGCAAGGTCATATTGTTGAATAAATTTGGCACATTGTAACAATTCAAAATTAAAACAGACAGGGAAACACAACTGCTGTTTATCATATGTTTGTCGGCATCATCAATGACATATCATAGACAGAGTTCAATGGTAACAATCGCTGTTAAAACTATGGTAATTAATTGATCATTCAGTCAATGAAAACACTATGTGGGCGAAACAAAAACGTTAATGAGGTTCAAATGCAGTCTTCCTCACAATAAATTCAACACACAATAAAAGTCTAGGTACTGACAGATATAGTTATAGAACTTCAATCGCAACAAAGTCGATAATTTTTTATAGTTTCTAAGGGGCAGAAATTGGTGAAAATTTAGAATATAGCGCGGCCGCTACAGTATCATCGAATTTAATTCGTGAAATCAGAGCTCACAGCTCTGTCTTTATTGATTTTCAAAAGGTTCTGGTACTGATAATATGCAATCAGATTTACATAGTTAGTTAAAGGATCAGAGAACTGAACTTCAACACTTAGCGTGCCATTGCGTATCTATCTGTAAAAAAATTCCGGTCTCCCAAAACGTCGAATGCTACAAATATAACCGGCGTTGTAATCTGCTTGAGTGATGTCTACATCCTTGTCTTCTTTCCAAATACTGAGTGCTTTCCTATAGTGAACAAACTCTCGCAAAATTTGGTGTCAACGGGTGTAGCGGTATTGCTTGAGTATCCAATGCCATTGAGAAAAAGATAGGTTGAAATTTTTAAAGTTGAATAGGTTCACATTAAAATAGTTGTGTGCTTCGCTCGTCATGAATGCAAAAAGCAGATGAGTTGGAATCTGACCCGTGATTAAATTATATATGATGTGATTTCTCGTCCCTGCTGCGATGCTCAATAAACTCATTTCAATTTGACCAGTCTGACCATTAGTGTTTGTATAGTTTTGGCATGTGCTAATAACGTGGCTGTTATCTTTTTCCTGTTCAACCATATTCTGATCTGATAATTATGATTTGGGGCATCTAACATGACAGAAAAGGTCGACTCTGAAAAGAAGATGTCTAAATGTAGTGATCCCTCCTTGTAGTAAACGCCATTTCGAGCGAGAATTTTGCTTGACTTAATCCCACTGTTTGTATCATCAACATTATCTATTTTTCCGCTTATGTTTGTACAATAGCTGGCTGTTGTGAGTTGGTTGAGTTTAGAGGCCTGATCATAGTTCAAAAGTGTTTCAAAATAAGCTCTGTATAAGTAAGGTATAACTGACCAACGTATTACCTAGGTAACAGTGCACTTGTGAGAATAGTGACTTTAAGAAAAAATTCACAGGATCTGTATCACCAACCTATAGTAACCCATCTCCTTTACTGATGACGACTTCTAAACTTAATGTAGTTTGATCGAGGTCAATGTAAAATTCTACCAAGCCTGGTACAAAGAATTTAATTGGAATATCTTGGCTAATGATGGCTGTTAGTTGGTATCCTATGACATGGCGTTTTCTGTGTTGACCACTCGTGTGGGGAATGGCGAAAAATGTTTAAATCACAGTTAAGATATTCAGTGCTCATCTGATATACAGGGTGATTCAGTCAATTTCTGACCATTTCACTCGAATGACGTGCATTAGGGATAAACAATTGAAAGAATATGAGCACTATATCGAATTTCTAAATAATTGGAGTTTGTATTGTTGCAACGGCGCTGCATGAAAATCGTATTGTTGAAAAATGGCGCCCGCTTTATCAACAGAGCAGAAATGCAAGGTTGTCGAATGGTATTTCGAGACAAAATCACCTGTAACCATGTAAAGAAAGTTCCGGAAGGAGTATAAGTGTCGAGACACACCAGGCAGGCAAGCAATCATGGATTTTGTCAAGCAATTTTGTGCCACTGGATGTGTTAAAGGCAAGTAAAAAGGCGGGAGCGAAGCTCGTGTTCGAACGGCCGAAGTTGTCGAAAATGTTCGCACAAGGTTGGTCGATTCCCCTACCAAAAAAATCTGTTCGCCGCCTATCCATTGAAGAAAGGCTGTGACATACCACGACGTGGCGAATTTTGAGAAAGGATTTACACTTGTTCCCGTATAAGATCCATGTTTATCAGGAGTTAACAGATACTGGAAGACAGAAGCGACAACAATTTGCGATGGAGTTTGGAGCAGAAATGGAAGCCAATCAGGACATTGTGGACAACCTGTGGGTGTCAGATGAGGCCTTCTTCCATCTGTCAGATGACATTAATAAACAACGTTCGTTTTTGGGGTTCCCAGCATCCTCATGAGATCCATAAGTCACCTCTTCATCCACGAAAGGTTATGGCTTGGTGCGCGATTTCCAAAAGAGGCATCATTGGTCCGTTTTTTTTTGAGGGCTCCATAACGTCACAGGCTTACCTTAACATGTTGGAAACCTTCTTCATCCCCGAGCTGCAAAGGAGGCGTATACCGCTTCGACATCAATGGTTTCAACAGGATGGGGCTAGGCCTCACACCACTAATGAAGTGCGAGACTTTCTCAATCAGAAATTCGGAAATCGTGTCATTTCAAACAGGTTTCCAGATCGATTCGGGGGTGGCTTTCTTTGGCCCCCTACGAGTCCTGACCTAAACCCATGTGATTTTTATCTCTGGGGGTTCCTTAAAGACAGTGTGTTCACTACAGCACCAAGAACCCTAGAGAAGCTGCGACAAAGCATCGTCGACTGCTGCACCCTTGTGGATGCAGAAATCCTGGATAGAGTTATGAACAACTTCACCATTCGGCTGCGAGCAGTTCAAAACGTTCGTGGTGGCCACATTGAGCATATCATCAAGACTTTTCCACGGGAATAAAAACTCCGAACTGCCTAAAATATCATACTGAAATGCTAAGTTTGTAAACATCAATGGGTCAATAAATCATAGTACTGAAATGGTCAGAAATTGACTGAATCACCCTGTATCAACGATGCCCCGGGTGTGTTTGTTAGGTGAAGAGGGATTCTAAAGAACGTATGTTTAAAATCCTCTTAGAATGTAATTTCACGTTTCTTTCTGTTGCCTTCTGCTTTCTCTTCTGAGGCTTTTTCGACTTTGTTGAGTGGCATATCTGGCTTATTCTTTGACTGTATCTATTCAACAGAAACTCAAAGCTGTTGCCTTTAGGTCTTTTTAGATGTGAATGAGTTGTTCTTGAAGAAATTCGTCTTTTAACGCAATCTGTACCTCGTTGAACTCTAGCTCCCATTTCCTGAAGTGCACTGCCAGCTGCCTCCTTCATTCACGTTTTTTGTTCATTCTGTTTGAGATTTTGACCATGTATCATATCATTCAAAACCAAAACACTGCCCATTAGAGCATGTCTAACTAGAATTTTACCCATAGACTTGAATAATGGTGTTGCAAATTGGTACAAGTTTGTAATTATGAAGCCAATACCGTATCCTCTCTGAAATACAGAGCTTCTAAACACAGGTAAACCAGCACCCTTCTGACTTAAATAGTAACGTAAAATTACCTCTTGGCTTGGGTGATAGGGGCTGTGCATCTTGAAGTAATTTATTCCGTGTACGAGTAATTTATCTTGAAATAATTACCTCTTGGCTTGGGGGATCGAAAAGAGTCGACCTTTCTCTACAGTTGTTTCTTAAGAAAATGTAATTTCACAAGCGTTTTCACTGATAAAAACGAGAGCAGATCACCATGGTCTGAATGAACAACAAATTCAATCATGTCTTTGATGTTTTACTTAATACAAAGGAGTCTGGAAGTGAAAAGACTGACAAATCACTTCTCATCCAGTTTGCAAAACTGCAATGAACCTTAGGAGTGGAGCAAATGTGTTTCTCACAACTTGAGGCTGGATGATGTATGTATACAGATAATAAGCTTTTATATCGGGATCAACATTTCACCAATAACAAGGTCTAACTCAGAAAGATTGACTTGTCAACCCAGCGCAAAACACAGTCCTTCACTAATACTAATGTACCGAACCTTTGTGCATTTAAAATAAAAACATTTATTAAGTGTGAGATTGATTTGTAAAAAAGCTGTTCTGTTGGAGGAATCAATTTGACAAGTGCCTTGAAAACGTCTCTACTACTGTATTATCATAATGTAACGGGCAAAAGTGCGTTAGGTTGTCTTTCTTGGTCGACGCAACGTTCCCCGTTCAACACTCTTCCTAAACAGGAGAAATAAAAAAAACAACAAAACATTAACAAGTAGGTTTCTAGTTCCAGTTAGCAATCCATACGTTATTCAAGTATTAATGAACACTGATACTCATCTTCTCTTTAATCTTAGACGATAAGTTTATCGTGTTTGGTTATAAATCAAGATTTCCGCAGAGACAACTATATCTGACAAAAATAACCGGGGCTTTATTGTACAATTTCTTTTGCTATTGAAATTTACAACCATATGGAGGAATCTTTCTTCGAAGTAGGATTTATCGTTAAGTGTCTCCACACCAGAGTCATTATTCTTTCGCCGCCGGACGTTCAGAAAGAAAAATAAAAAAAAAAAATATTTGTAATAAACAGTCTTAAATGATACAATTAATTAAGATTCTAGAAAACAGTCCAAAGCTTAATAGTCCATTCAGATCTGTCTAAGTAAGTATTCTCCGAACCGTCGGGATTTGTTATTTCAACTATTGGACACGTTCAGGGTGATTCTTCAAGATTTTAGGTCTTTTCCTTTTTACTTTAGGTTCTTCCGCGAACGTCTCTCAAAATCGCCAGGTAAGTATTCTGAATCTACTAATTCTAAATTATCCGGGTTTAATCACAGTCATGGATACTCTTTTTTTCTGTTTATCTCATCGATCTCTTTTGTGCTTCACAACAATTAAGAGTCATCGGTGTGTCCCAGGGATGCCGGAATTGCGATCGCAAACCTCGGTTAAGGTAGACGATCTTTCAGAAGGTCGGAGTGATGGTTTTTAGACAACAGCAAGAGGGAAGGGAAAACTAAATTCTACACTAAAAATAACGGAGGAGAGGTTGGGGTGACTCAAAGCCGCAAAACACACGACTTTGAGGGTATTAGTAAGGATCTTACTGCGCTAAACTTAAAATCAACGCTTACGACACCAACTGCGTTTCTGCGTTCGGTAACACTGGTTTCGTTATTGTGCATGACCTCGTCGAAGTGAATCCGTGAAGTGCCTCGCCGAGAAGCCGCTTCCTCTCGTAGGGAAAGTTGAATAACCTGAGAATTAAAATATACAAAACAACATAATCGATAAAAGCGAATCATCGGTAGTATGGCCCAAATACTATGCTCAATACCGAAAGGTTTCTGGTTCATGTCCTTTTCTCATATATCCGAAGTTGAGTCAAACATTCGTCTCATTTACGGGAACGCCAATTACCAATCGTCGTTGATAGCGGCGTCGAATTCTGATCGGGTTCGTCTAACGTTGCGTTCACTCTCGATACCTTTTGCCTCATCGGTAGAAAGATGGGCAACTTGTGATATCGAATCATCTTATGGATGAGGATTCTTTTTCAGCAATGTCCTTCCTCATCATCAAGTTTTCTCGATGGCTGCTGTCGTTCTA
>JAHWFO010100765.1:155367-174648 GCA_023313115.1 Rhysida immarginata
GTTAATAATAGACTATTTGCCATCAAAAATATTCTATTCTTGTTCGCAGCAGGTCGCCCGAGAACCTCTTAAAAATTATTACCTGTGTTCGGAGACTATCTCCACATTATAATTATTATTATTATCATTCACCAACTTTGTCTTGATGCCTCCACCATTAAAATGATCTTTTAGAAAATCAATGGCTTTAACCCTGCTTTGCAATTTGGAACTCTTAAATTCAACAACCTATTGCTACAGAGGTGCTATCTTGGGATACCTTAACATAACAAAAAAATCTGACACCCACTTAAATGGAGATTTGCAATCAGGAGTTAGAGAGAAAAGTTCCTTGAAGAATATATTTGGTGAAACATTAAACATTTGGTTTATTTAAACGAATCCCTACATTCAGAGGTAAAGTCATGATGATGTTTTAGTTTAAAGAAATGATATGGTATATATGAACACAAAAAGGATTGTAAGTCCAGTTTTACTTCAGGTATGAAAGACGAGAGCACTGAAATTCTTACTGGTGGTAAACAGTTGAACTCAATTTGTTCCTCGATGAGATTGTTCTTAAACCCGAATTTTAAAGTTTTGTTTACATCTGTAATGTTCTTGAAAAGGGCTGGGAAGTACGTTTCTATTAAAGCAACTTCCCATCGTCCTTGGAAATGTAGTGCTCATGGTAATCGTGTAATATACGAGGCTGAGTCAAATGAAAACCGGAAAATCGCTGTAGAAAATCGAAAACCGCTCCCATTGCGATCAGACCCGGTACGCATGCGCTGGACTCACCCACCATCAATTGGCATTGGTCCCGCATCCCCACGTGACCCAGCGCCGCCATACGGGCGTTTCCGATATGCCAGCCCCTCTGTTGGATTGCACCAAAGAAGGGCAGCGTGGAGTGATCTATTTCCTACACAGTGAAGGCACGAGACCAATACAAATCCATCGACGCATTTTGGCGCAGTATGGTGCTGCATGTGTTACGCAGACTCAGGTGTACGAATACTATAAGGAATTCAGCAGCGGCACAGCAAATATGGCGGATGTGCCAAGGCCACTCTAGGGACATTGTCTCATGATGCAGAGGCGAATGCAGTGGCGGAGGAGATGATTCTGCAGGATAGACGGGTCACCATCAATGACATTGCAACGGCATTACAGGTCAGTCATGGCTCTGCTCAGCATATTGTACATGATGAGCTGAAATACTGGAAAGTGGCCACAAGATAGGTCCCTCGCCTGAAATGAAGGAGAGGCGAGTTGATGCCTGCCAGGAGCTGCTGAGTCACTATGTACTTGAAGGTGACACCTTTTTGGAGCGGATTGTGACTGGAGACTAGTGCTGGGTCCACCACTACCAACCACAGACCAAGCCAAAGAACGTAAAACAGGAAGAAGTGACCATTCAGGGGAAAACATGCAACGCATGTGACGTCATTTTCATGTTATAAATCAGTGGCAGACTCAGTAGCAGGTATCAATAAATTCCTCCATCCATTCTCAATGATAAAAAGTTATGTTTTGATAATATTTTACAATTAACAAATTTTTTAAAAATTGTGATAAAATCGTATTTAAATTGTTTGGTATTCAACCTCTTATTGTAAAAATTTTAGTTTAACCTGGGCAAAATAAAACATGTATTAAAAAATCATTTTATTGTGCTTTTTAAATTTCATATTGTTCACTGGATAACTTCATCATGAAACATTTGAATTTTATTTAACACAATTAACACATATTTGCTTGTAATAAACTGTGCACATACTTTCACATACATATTATATTAATTTATTAAAATAAAAATTGATAATTTTTTAACAATTTATGATTGTTAATTTTTTAAATTTCATGAAAACTTAATATAAAAAGTTAATACACATAGATGAAATAAATTATAAATAGTATATATAATTTTATATACATTTATTTATTAAATTCAAAAAAATAATGAATTACCAAAAGGAAGTTAAATTTGTAATTTTTTTATTTTTTCTAATAATTTTAGATATTTTATAATAATAATTTCACGCTTATATTCGTAAATTTAAGTGAATGTATGATATAATAGCAAACTTACATATAAAATTATCGAAATTAAATTACAAAATAAATTTTCATTCAAATATACTTTTTTATTTGTTATTTATGTCGTATATATTTCTCCCTGCTATCTTTTAATTATCCTTTTTAAAAATCCTTCAAAGACCAATTTTCCAATAATTATTATTATTATTATTATTATTATTATTATTATTATTGACTTTTATTTTAAGTGCCATACAGGTTGGTCCATTAAAGTGCAGACATGGAAATGTTTTCAAAATAAAGCATTGTATGGAAAACTTTGCCGAGAGAAAAAAATATTATTTTTAATGGGGAAATCTTTCTGTTCTAAAATCAGCCCCCCCCCCCCTCCCCCCAGTAGGTGGGGCAGGTGGCAACTTTGATATCTTAAATAAGAACCCCTATTTTTAATATTATTTTCAAATTGTATACAACATTTGAGAAATGTTTTATTTTTGGTGCTTTTTCAATTGACCCAACTGTTAAGAGATAGAGGCACTGAAAGTGTGGAAATTTTAAAGGTATTGAACCCAATAATAACTGGTCATTGTTATCGGAAAATAAAAAAAACCTCAAGTTTAAACCGACTTCTATTTTTTCAAGGTCCTGAAGTTTATTTAAATCAAAATCACAGCATGAAAAACAAAATTCTTTTTTTTTCTTTTTACATTAAAAATCTCAAATTGTGTAACTTGTTGAGAATGAATTTCTTCATTTTTTGTGTATTATCCGGACTCAGGTAAAAAAAATTACTCCCACGCAAAAAAATAAATAAAATCATATAAATAAATATGTTTATTCGAAAATTGAGAATCAAATATATATTTTAATTTTACTTGTCATTTATATACCTGAACTACTTGTATATCTTAGGTTAAGAAAAAATATTTGTGTAAAAGGCCAAATTGATGTAAATTTTCTCGCTAAAGATTTAATATAATAAATTTTTTATCGCCTGGAAAATATGCTACATTATTACCACAGCTTAGATAAAAAAAAATTCCAAAATTTACTTTTTAATTCTAATAAATACTCTGAAAATAAATTTTAATTGTTACATTCCGCTTTCATTGCTGTGTGTATTTTTTAATGATACCTGCTACGCGTGCGGTGGCGCCACAAGTCTGATCGTCTTGCAGGCGTTACATTAAAATCAAAGTTTCTAATGCCACACGCTGGCGGCTAGGGGCTGAGAAGATCCATGACGTAATCCAGTGGCGCATATTGAATGTTGGGAAAACAACTGATGTGATCAGTGAATCCAGAGCGATCTAAATGCGAAAGTAGTTTTCGTCAGTTTTGGCTGTTTATGTATCAGTGGAATAATGTTTGAATCCAACTATTTTTCCAATCAAAATCAGTAATTTTAAAATATTAACATTTTAAAAGATATCATCTTGGTTCCCAACCTTTTTCGAATCGTGATCCTCTTTCGACTCTCATATATTTGAATAAAAAAATGATACATAGCGAAATAAAAATCTCGAAATTTCTTATAAAAATAAATGAAAATATAAAGAAACTTAGCGACCCCCCTCCCCCTCCTCAGAAAATGTTTTATTTCTGCACCAGTTATTTAACTGCATATTTTAATGTATTTTGCTGTATGTTTTAATATATAGTATTTTATACAACAAATATTTATTTTATTAACTGCAATTTTATGTATTATTTTTATTTTTATGTATTAATATATATTTTTGAGTGTATTAATAAACAGTCAAATTCGTATATTTTTGATCAAGCTCTTCTGTATTTTTAATAGGACAAATGAATTTGCTTCAAAGGTTTTACAAATATTTTGTCTAGTTTTTTTTCAGAGAAATATAGACGGGATTCAAAATATAAACTTTTAATTTTTATTAAAAATTTGATTTTTTAAAATGTATATAAAAATCAGACAAAAATCAATAATTTAAGAAAATATTTCATTTTTTTTTTTTCAGTAATTTTTGATATCACTAGATTTATTTAAGTGCATAGTCATGATCAAACTCTCCTGTATTTTTAATAAGTGCATGCCCAAGCAGAATATCATTAAAATCATTCACCTCAGATATTGTAGGCTTCTGCAGTCTTGGTTTTTTATTTCTTTTCTGCTTCACTGGAAAAAATCTTTTTTGTTTAATTATATTTTTATTTGAAGGCTCTTTAACAGGATTGGTTATGTTGAAATTTTTTTTGCCCACTGTTTCACTGATTTTCAGTAAATTCTTAATAGCACTGCTGTGCTTTAACATGTCTAAACGAATTGGCTCCTTTATTTCTTCACTAGTTGACCTTAGCAATCCTAGGACTTCCTCAAGCTCATTCAATAGTTTGTCCTTTGTGCTTGTATGTCTCGAAGGCTGTTGTAGTGAGTGAGTATGGATTTCAAAGTTGCTAGGTTCAGTACACAGAATATCAGAAGAAGTGAGTGCTTGTGAAACAGCATACCTATTCTCCCCAACATCTGCAGCGTCACTCAAACACACAGCATGTATGTGTTTGCACATATTTGCCTGAATGCAATAATCTTGGCAGTTGCACGTGAACATTTTTATGCAAGCTTTGCAAATGTTGCAATTTATAGGACATGATCCTTGACAGTTGTGTGGAATCTTGCTTACTTCATATGTTGTATCAGGGTGACTCTGGGATTTGACATGCCACACATTCGGACTTATTTTCATAAAGGAATTTTTCAGCAATTCACCAGCTTTGTGCCTTTTCCTTAACTCCTGAATTTTTTTTGAAATCTTTCCTTTGTTAACTTTGATATACCTGTCAAACTCTTTGTTTAACAAATACTCGTTCAGCGCTTCAACAGTTTTATCAAGCCTCTTTCCTTTCTTGCCATTCAGGAATATGTGCTTAATATTTTGGTGAAAATTCTCTATGTGCATGTTGGTATTGATCCTAGCTCCTATCCTAAAGCAATATGCCCACTCCTGTACTCTATTGGCATAATTCTTCACAAAGTAGTCATGGAATTCTGCACAATCAGGATCCAATTCCAATTCACTGATGAATTCTGTAAGCTGCTTGTTGAATAAACTGCTATTGAGCTGATAAAGTACAGATTTGAGAGTTTTGTAAATAACTGTTCTTTTCTCAAGAGCAATAGTACTGAGTTTTCCTTGCCATGCTCTATCCACATGCCAAGCACACAGAAGACAACATTTTGCTGGACCCATGACATCTTTCCATGCGTTATAGAATGCCGGAGCATCATCACTCATAAATACAGCAGCTTGCACTGGGCCAGTTATCTCTTTGATGCAGCTATAGAATTTGCGCAGCATGGCTGTGTCAGTATTTGAACTGAAGCAAAATGCAACCGGAAAACCTTCCTCAAATTCATCTACAACCATCAGTGTAGTTAAGTTAAAGTCATATGCAGTTAAACCAAGTGTGTCATCTACACAAATCCTATCAGTTCCAAATTTTTTAAAAAAGTATTTTTGCATAGGGGTCATTGTGATTAACGCAAAGGAATTTTCAGGTAACAAGTTTTCTTCATCTTTTGTTTCTTGTTCTTTGTAATAAAGAACAGGATTGCCCTTACCCAGCAATTTCATTTCTTCAACCCAACTAGCAATGCTTATAGTATCCCTTTCATGAAGATTTACACCTTGTGAGGATATACCAAATTCATGGCAGATGTTGTGTAAGTCCTTTCTTGAGGTCAGATGAACTCGGTCCAACCGATCTTGAACGGAAAGCCTGATGTCCCTCAGTATTCGTTGACTGTTAACACCCTCCAACAACTTGCCTGAAAGAAAACAATAAATCCACTAATTTATCTAATGAAATGAAGTATAAGCACTGTTAGTTATATTTATATATAACGGAGATAGAAAATAGAAAGTTAGGTTAGATTGAGTTGAAATAGTGCATTTTCATTGTCTTTCAACATCAAAATTTTTATATGAAGATCAACATCCAAGTAAATTTAAAGAAAAGGAATAATTATCGAACATTATTGAACAATTATCTGGCTTGATATTGATATTTTCAAAATTTAAATAAATTATTTTTAATTTAATTTTAATTTTTATAATAAATTTTACTTATTTTGAGTTGAGGTCTATATAATATGTTATATACATAAATGATAATTCTAATAAATTTCCACTTCAAAGTTTCAAATTGGTTAAAAGATTTAATTCTTCATTATATGCAAATCACAATACTAGATCTCCGATAATTTTTCAAAATTATCGCAACTGAACATTTATCTATTTACCTGCTATTACTGTTCTCTCTTCCTTCGTAAGAGTCATATGTCCCAGCAATCTACCATGACCCACATGAGTCTTAAAATATCGAACATTGATTATACCATCCTTTTCTTTGATATTTATTGATGAGGGGCAATATCCTTCCATTTTGCAAGACCCTTGGGATTTTAACTGTCGAATGCCACTTCCTCTTGAAATAAATTTACCACTACGATGGCATATGTATTGACATATTTTCTGTCCCCTGCGCAATGTTTTGGTACCATACTGCCGAATATAGTGTGACTGTGTATTCGACTCTTCCAAAGTGAGCCATTTCTTGAATTCTATGAAAATAAGAAGTAAAGATAAGAATGCATTGTAATTACTGCATCTAGTAATAAATAACACCTTAATAAAATTATTCTTTAACTCACTGAACTGTCTTAATTTTTTAATGATATGAACAGTTTGATTAAGCGGACTAAATGCTCTTAATTTTAACTGTAATTGCACATAAAGTGGGCTAACAATGCAAGAAGTAGGATATTTTACATTATATACATGGTGATTCAAAAGTTACTGTGCAGTAGACTTAGTGCATGGAAAACGAACGTGTACACCGCGTCAATGCACTTTCTGCAGGACGTCGTCGCTGATCGAATCATTTCGCGTGGCATCTGGCCTGCATGTTCGCTGGAACTCACTCCTGTCGATTTCTTCTTTTGGAGTGCCTTGAAAGGTAAAGTGTATGCAAACAATCCACATAATTTGCCTGAGATGGAGGAAATCACCACTGAAGTTCAACAAATCACTGCAGTAGCAAATCTTACCAGCCATATTGAGCAGAGTGTTTTTAAGCTTTATAACTTTCAGTCAACTGCGTGTTAACCGATGTCGTGAGGCCGGTGCGAGCATTTCCAGCATCTATTGTGAGTGGATGCCACCTCAGACCAGCCAATACACACTAACTTTTGAATCACATTGTAGAAATTTGTTTTTTACATGCCTTCATCACTGAAAAATGTTAGATGATCTTCCTCTATCTCAACAGCGTGGTCGTCTTTGAGATGACTTCGAAAATCATCAAGACGGATGAATTTTAGTTCACAATCTTTCATACAACAGCATATATTATTTTTCGCTTTTCCTTTATCAACCCTGTGAACATGCCTTAAGTGCTTATTCAAGGATTTGTTGGTAGCATAGGTCTTATCACAAATATCACACACCCATTTACTTCGCACGGTCATTGCTGCCGGCGCTATATTCTCCATGTTGCTATCTCTGATCGTGCTGTGGATGCTGCCGTGGACAGAACTGATCGTTTGTCAGTTGTTTTCCCAACATTCAGTACGCGCTACTGGGTGACGTCATGGATCTTCTCAGCCCCTAGCCGCCAGTAATGCCACGGTCATTTCTTCCTGTTTTACGTTCTTTGACCAAGCGCTCCAGTAAGGAATGGCAGCACTTGACATCACCAAAGCAGAAAAGTTCCGCGGCCAGTCATCATTGTTCTGGGACCACAAGGTCCCATACTGGAACATTACATGGATAAGGGCAAGACAGTGACCAGTGCGTGAATTATAGTGAATTGGTGCGTGACATTCTGAAACCTGCTATATGCACCAAGCACTGCAGACTCTCAACAGGCGTTCTCATCCAACATGACAATGGGTGATCTCATACGGCTCGTGCGACCATGGCGACTATCCAGGACTTTCATCTGCAGTGCCTCCCCCATCCTTCTTACTCCCCTACCTCACACCCTCTGAACTTCCACATCCTTCATACATGATGATAAATCTCAGTCATCATACATGGTGACAAATCATGATTATAAGTGACACAGAGTGCAACTTGTCAAACATTTGAAATATCTGTTCATGCTGGCTTTGTAACCTTGCCATTTCACAAAAGCTTCATGATCCCCACCTAGTATGCCATAGAATAATCCTCTGGATGTTAAACACTTCGGGGTTTTTTTTACGTTTTGCAGCTCCTGTTCACAGAATATACCACCGATGTCATTTTCCTCGTAATCTTTAATTTTATGCACAACGGGTTTTATATACATGATTTTTGAAACATCAAACACCTCCACCCAGTTCGGTAGATAGCCCTTGTCAAATAAGTTTTTCACTTTCAAAATATGTACATTAATCTCTGATTTGTTATCTTGGGGTTGTGTGAGGGGCAGCTGTATAATACCCACTTAGTTTCAGCCACACAGTATGATGCATTTTGATGGTGCCATACCCAGTGATCTGTGCACCGTGTGTTTGTAGCTCAGCATGAGATAGGTAAGACATCGATGTATCTGTGTTTGTTGGTAAATGTAAAAAAAATTAAACATAGGCGTTTATAAAGTTCGGTTAAATCTTCCCACCATTGCAGCTCTCAAATCTAATTCTTTAGCAAAGAAATGAATGTTGAGGTCTTTAAAATAGTCTTGAACATGTTTATTTAAATACTCCTTCTCTTTATCACTGTTCACTTTTTGAGGAATTCAAGCATCTGTGAATATTTTTTGAAAGGCTTTCTGAAGTTAGATACCAGTCTTCATTTATAGAGGGACGACCCATGCGTATGGAGATAAAACATCAATGCAGGTACCGGGTGGCGCAAACAGGTGGTAGAAAGTTTTTGACTAGTATGACATATCAGGTTATAGATTCTTGTTATCATAATTATGCTATATCACAAATCCTGAAATTTAATGCAGAAGATTTTCAAAGTGATTTCTATCTGCTGCAATATGTGTGCAAAGCCTTGAACTAAATTTCGGGTGGTGCAAAATATATTTTGCCTATTAGAAAATATTTTGTCTATTGTGGTTTCATCGTACTTTGAAAATGATGTTCCTCGTGATACTGTTCTATTGCAGTTCTGAACATTTTATTGTTCACTCACGGATGTCTCTTATATTTCAGAGAAATTTGTGCAGTTAAAAATGATGTTCTTCAGAGAGTCACCATGGAATTCAGTTCAAGGTTCTGCACACAGATTGCAGCAGATGGAAATCACTTTGAAAACCTTCTGCATTAAATTTCAGGATGTCTGTTTTAGCATAAACATGATAACTAGAATCTATAATCTGATATGTTGGGTGTGCACTTGTCATTTGAGACAATACAATTTTCGAAAATTATTTGGAAATTACCATACAAATAGAATACTTTGAAACAAAATAGTTAAAATTATAAGTGAAGAGTATTGGAATAAAAATTAAGAACCCAAACACAAAAGAAAATTAATAATTAGGTAAAACATTAACGGCCCAGCATAATTAGCCTTACTTAAAGTAGTTGACTTATAAGCTGCTCGAGAGGTGGTAATTGTATGTGTGAATGTCAAATACCTAAGAACATTTTGCTATGAGGGTCAGTACCAAAGAGGCTCTTAAAGTCTAGCCTACCCCTCGTTCCACTAATGGATGATGTCCACATTAGAAACTGCACATGCGCAGTTGTTTTACTGAGATCTGGTGGCCTATTTTGAAAGCAATCAACCGGGTCACCATATGCGCTACCATGGTTATTAGAAGTTAGTGGTTGGTCAACTCCTTTGTTCTCGACGCTAAAAACGTAATTGGGGAAAACTGCTCCCACTAGGTGGCTTCGATGTGTCAGTCTTTTGGCCACCATACATTAAGCTTAGTTTCAATGGAGACCTTCGCCAGTGCTCGTTTCTTTTGCTTATTTTTTAATTTTTAAGCACGGTTATTTTTTAATTTTGGTATTATTTAATGTTGGGTATTTGTTCTATTTTTTCTGTTTTATGAAAAGTTTTTGTATTGCATGGTGTTTGAATACCTTTTAATTTGATTATTTTGTGCATGTTTTTGGAGTCGTTTTATTCTGAATATTTCTATGAATTAGTCGTCTATTAATTTTATTGTGTATTTTGTTACTGAGAACTTCTATTTTTGTTATTATATAAGTAATAAAAATAACATAACTTCTATTAATATTATAAAAATAACTTCTATTTTTATTATATAAATAACTAATTATGTTAGGTATATAGTATGGTGAGGGTAGATTTTTTTATTCATAGAAATTATTTGATAATATTAATTTTTTGTGTACAGACTTTAATGATAGATAATGTGGGCCTTATTTGGGTTTTTCTTATACCTCAAATATTAATTTTAATATTTTATTATTTTTTTGTGATTTTATTATTCTCCATGTAATTGATTGTAAAAGTTAATTGGTGTTTGTATAGAGTTAATGGTGATATTTTGCTTATGTTGTGAGGTATATAATTATTAGTATTCCATATGGTTTATATAAATATTTTATGATGATAGGTGATAATGAACTACCCACAGATTCACCTGTTTGGGTATAAATTTTTTTTAATGAAACATAAATTGATAGTTTTTATGATTTTTAATATTTTACTAAAAGTAAATGTTTTTTAAATTCTTCTTTATGTTGTCTAATGTTGGCATAATTGGAATATTTGGTATGTCTATTGTAAAAATTTGGTCATGATATCAGGTTTGGTTGTTTGCATTATTCTTTATACCGATACTGAGTTTTTTTATGATTTAATTAAAAAATTTTATGATGTATATTAAAATTTATCTTGTTGCAAAAAAAAATAAACAATTTTTATAAGTTTTTAAAATTCAAATTTCCACATAATAAATTGTTGGATAATAATTCCTCCATTTTCGACTTATCTGTTAATTATCATATTTTTATGTACAAAACCTTCTCCCGAATTATTTCAGGCAGCATTTGTGTGCCTGACTTACGTTTCAATCTTGTCGTTCGCCAGTCTAGGTCCAAGAGGCAAAGTAAGGCGCTGTTATCTTTAAGAAAATGGAGAACTAATTTATCGAATATTGATCCGTTTTACAAATTAAAAGTTAAATTCGACGAATTCTCTTCTGGACAAAAGGAAGTTATCCTTTCTGCTTTCTAGTTTTTAGTTAGCATTATTAATATTACTAATTTATCATATCTTCATAATTAATTTTATTATTATTGCTGTTGTATTGCTACTGTTTTATTATATTAATAATTTTATTAATTTTATTATTTTACTTGCATTTATTTTTTTTTTTTTAAATGTATATTCAGTAACCCCGTTTTGGGCTTTTTGCCTGTTGGGGGACAACATCGGGTTTGGACTTCCGGTTTATCTGGTGGTTTCCCCTCCCCTGTTGTTGTCACATTATTATTATTATTATTAAAATATCTAGAAATTTTACTAATTTGGTGATGATTCTATTGGTGTTAATTGTTTTTGTTATTCAATATCTATTTTATTTACTTTTTTTAATTCTTTTATTTATTGATTAAGTTAAAAATTATTCTTCAACAATTACAATTTTTTATAATTTTAAAAAATATATTTATTATTAATTAAATATAAGATGTTTTATCTAATTTTAATGACAAAAAAAGATGTTTTTGGATATTAAAAAATACTTTTTAATTCCAAGATTGTCTTTTGTATTTTATATTCCCTACATTTAATTTTTTGATTATGTAAAATGAAATAAAATTTTAAAAAATTAAAAAAAATTGCTTTAATTCGCTGAATTAGTAGCTGAATCAGCTACAACGTATAGTAAAAATGGACTACTGGTCTCATAACAATGCCACCAGATGGTCTCATTTGGCACTGATAGCCTTTTGAGGAGGAGTTGACCAACCACTAACTTCTAATAACCAAGGCGCTACCAACACTGAGAACTTGAGTTACCTCGAAAAATATTCATCTCTGATACATTAATCCGGTGTTAGTACGATGGGGTGTCTGAAACCCCAGACCTTTTTTTTTGATTTTATCACTAGCTGGTGCAGTTTGTCAACAATGGCTTTTTGTATATCTTTCTACAAATAACCATTGATGACGTCATGTTATGACTTTTTTTTTGAATAGCATGTTATTCAAATTATTTTATTTAATTGTGAAAAAAATTATTCATTCTGTTTTGGAATGTAATTTTAATTTTGTTTTGTTTAGCATGTGAACACTCAGCTCATGTTGATTGTTATTAGCTCATGTCTGATGCTAAACAATGCTCTTAAATTTCTTTTAGTAGCTTGCTGTAGAAAAATTCTAGCATTCCCTGAGCTGCAGCAGAAGGGGAAGGTTCCTCTCTACTTTTCCTATGGACCATCATATTCCCTTGTCATCTTCACTTTCCTGGACTTAGCCTATAGATGGAGTTTGTCTCAGCAAAAATCCTTTCATGCAGGACTTTGCCAAAATTTCTTCATCCTCAATAAACATTCACTTCAGTTCCAGTTTTGATTTATCATCTGATCTGCATCTTTGAAGATTCCACCAAGCTTTTTTGATTTTCTTCATGACAATTACTGTTGGTTCCAAAGTCATTCTTTTTTGGAATTGTTCTGTTGCTGCTCTGTTGTTTTTTTATATTATTTATTCAATCCTTTTTTTAATATTTGATTAATTGATACATTTAGCTTTTTTAGTGTTTTTTTGGAATACTGTAATTGATGTGATGTTAATTTTCCGTGCTGTTTTGAATTCTCCTATTTAAGGCTTTTATCTGCGACACTGGGTAGAGGTTTGGACTAGCTGAGTCTTGTTTTCTCATTTTATTTCCATGCTTTATGCATGGTTGTTTTATTAATTTTGTTGTTCTTTATGCATATTAATTTCCTGATGTTTTATACATCAGTCACAACTGTGTTATTACAAAGTCATCTTTAAGATGTTTATTCATCTGTTTGCCCATTGTGTACTTAGGTACCTGTGGTATTATGTCATTATCAGTCTCAACTGTGTCATTACACAGTTATTTTTCAGATGTTAATAACTCTATGGAGGGTTGATTCAGATAAAATGAGACGACTTTAAACGCCGCGTATGACCTTGACGGAATGTGATTTGCATGACTCGTCCACTATTCATGGGGATTAGCTTTGTATACACTTCTTGCTGTTATTTGGGACATTTCGTGCTGTAACATGGCTTCCAAATATCACAGCTTTTTGGGAAGGGTATATGTTTTGCCTTTCCGATGCTAACTTCAGTCTTTCGTGCATTGTGGAATTATGCAAACGAAATGGTATTGTGGTATCCAAAGCTACTGTGGATCGAATAATCAAAAAGAACAAATTGTGACCGTCTAATGAACGTGGACGAGCAGAGAAGCAGACCAGAAACAAGCCCCAGCTAACACGCCCAGCTCAGGGTGGTGCGAGAAATCCGGTCTGAAGTGCTGAAAGAAAATCCCCACACACAAAAGTTTAGCCCAAAGGAAAGGTATTTCACAGGCAACGTCTCCAGAACAATTCATGACAATCTTGGGCTGGAGCGACGTCATAAAGCGTGCGGTCACAGACTGTCGGCCAGGCACATGCAGGAACGATTCACCAACGCCAGAAAACTGTATGAAAACCATCTTGCAGGTGACCGATGGACGTGGGTTTTCTCCTTGGCTGAAGCTTGGGTGTACCTCGATGACACCAACAAACCCAGGGCAATTTACTATCGAAAGAGGGGGCAAGGCCAGGTCCGATTTTGTCCGAAGGTGCAAGGAAAAGTTTTCAAAGGGCTTCATGGTGATTGCCGGATATTGCTCACGTGGACTGCTCACGATTCGTCGAGTTCCTGGAAACTGTAAAATTAGTGCAGCTTACATCCAGAGTAATGTAATGGACCACATATATCGGCAGGATATCCCACATCTGTACCCTTGTGAGCAATCAAATGTTTGGATCCACATGGACAAGGCATCAAGCCACACAGCCAAGTCATCTGTGGCTTACTACAGGAAGATGGAATAGGAGACGGGCATACGAGTTATTCAATTCTCTCATGTGCCTGTAAAATCTCCTGACGCATCACCGATGGATTTCTATGGTTTTGGTCTCCTGAAACGACGGCTCAGAAGTCGCCGACCAAGAACCATTGATGGGCTATGGAAAGTGTGTCAGCAAGTGTGGAACGAACTTCTCATGGAGTCCCTCAAACTCAGCCTACTTCAGTGGAAATTACGGTGCCAGGTGATAGTCCAACAACGTGGTTCTCACATCGAACACAACCGATGGTGGCGCCATGGTATTACACCATCGTAACAGAACTGCAAAGTCGTCTCATTTTATCTGAAACAACCCGCCGTATTTGCCCACTGTTTACTTAGGTACCTCTGGTATTAATTTCCCACTGTTCTATACATCAGTTTCAACTGTGTTATTACGCAGTCATTTACTTGATGTTTTATGCATCAGTCTTTTAATATACTTTATGTACAGAACTTTGACCTTGTGTCAATAAATTGTTTCCTTATAATTTTGTTTATTTTTGTATAGTGTGTTATTAATGCCTTGGTGCATTTCTTGGGTTTTCATGACTTTGTGTCATGTGAAAAATTATTATTTTGCACTACTCTTTGTCAACCATTTTTCTTATGTAATTACATTTCTTTTGTCTTTACTAGTTATCTGCCACCTTTGATCCATTTTATAGTTCCTGGCAATGTTCTTCTTTGTCTATAATTTGTATGCGGAAGACACTTTCTTTTTATCCTGTTATTTTCTTTTGTAAAAAAAAGTTATTATCTTAATTTTCTAACTTTTGTTTCTGATTCATTGACACATCTTCACCTTTTGCCCGTAAGTCCAAATAGTCTAGCATAAACGAACCTAAAATATAAATTTATGCAACTCACCTTTTTCAATTTTAAAATTGAAAAATTCTGTGAGGTCATTACAACGCACACACAGTTATATTCATTTTGGTTAAGACTTCTTCGTGCAAGCACGTGTTGATTTCTGTATTGGTTTCTCACACCCCACTACACTAACACAATGACAAAATTTTAAAAAAAGTAGGCTTCTTTACATTACTTCTGTCAATAAGATAAAACATCTTTATATGTTTCCTTGTTTATGTGATACTAGCAGAGGTCCTGGTGTTGCCCGGGTTAATTACACTTGTAGGTAAACAGAACAATCTCAAGAAATTAAATAATAACTCAATGAATATAAAACAGAGTGAAGAGACTATCCATTCTATGAAAAATCCGAAAATGATATCCATCTTCACCACCGCGGAATATCACTGGATACTTTAGACCCAAGTTTTTCTTGCTCTTGACTTAGAAGCTCTTGACTTTTATACCCTCTTGCTCTATTCGAAACTCCCTCTTGCTCTATTCGAAACTCCCTCTTGCTCTATTCGAAACTCCCTACCCATATAGATTTTTCTGTTTTAGCTGCGGAGTTTCTCTGACCAATACTCGTTCTTTCTCTTTCCTTTCCAGGCACATAAATTTTTGCCAGTTGTCTGGACATTTGATAGGGAGCGCAAGGTAAACACGTCTGACTCCTTTGCCTCCTCAATAGACGCTGCCTTATTATGTCCTCTCACTGCATCATCATTGTATGCTCATTATTAATAATTATTGAAAATGAACGTTCAGTCATCGCATTATCAGTATCTCAGTTTTCAAAATATTCACATTAACACAGAATATAGTCAAAATGTATTATTATGAAATGTTTGAATCTGCTGTGCTACCAGGAGTGGATGTGATTCTTTGTTTTTTTGATTAAATTTTGAAATATCTTAAGAATAAACACATGAAAACACTTAGAATTAATACAGTAAAAATTCTTAATGAAAATTCGAAAAAAAATTTTTAAACGCTCACAAAGGATGGACCACTCCAAGTATGCCACTGATAATCTAAATAATTTCTTAGTTACATAATCTTACTTTAGATGTAGACTTGATGTTGTTGCAATTCTCACTCTTCTCTCGATGCCTTGAAGCAAAACTTGGCCATTCATCACTTTGTGTAGTCTAGTTCTCGCCAATTCTTCTGTTTATAAGCTTACCATTTTCTCAATACAGCACGGAGCTAAAGGCGTGCTCCCTCTGTCATCTTTTCACTCTTTCTCAATAGTCTGCTAACTCTCCATTATATCCAGTTGCTGATCATTTTTAAGATTTTCAAGAAATTGTTAAGTACTAAGAACTCCTAAGTCTAAGAAAAACCTGAATAACAGGAATTTTATGCATTGTTACAAATTGAAACTTCTCTATATTGCACAATCTTTGCCTTGGATTGTTGGTCATGAAATATTTCTCATTAATATGCCTTGCCATAATGATGAATATCGATTTATTATCGATAATTATTATTTTCTCGAAATCTGAGGTAGACATTGACCTTTTTCATACTTTGAAGGTCAAGTATACAATATTTCATCAAGATCGGATTAAAACTGTAGATTTGTATAAGAAACAAACAAACAAACCCACAAACATTCTTGTGACGAAGTTAGTTAACTTGAATATTTTTTTAAGATTACAGTAACCCTTCTTTTAAAAGTGTCAATTTTCCACGAGAGGATTTGTGAAGTACAAAACCCCCAAACTGATATCGAAGAATGTACCACGCGGCCGTTAGGCCTAACACCCGACGCGAGCATTGCTTACTTGTTTGAAGACTGTATTCAGTGAAAACTTTATGTTATCCAGTTATAATGATTATAGAAGAACGCTAAAATATAAGGAGACTGAATCTTAGAATTAATTTCTTAGTTTTATTAGGTTTTCTTATCATTGTTAGCCCTGTGTAATTATGCCTCGACGATTCATATGCTGGAAACTCTTGATTTCGCTGATCGCTGCCGTGTTGTTCTCTCTTTCTATACCGGAAGCTTATGGATGTTTCTGGCCGTGCTACCAGAGGGCGATCCAAGGATTCGCTGTGGGCTCGGCCTGGGATATAAAGGGGAAGCGCGAGATTCAAGATTGATTCCAGAATCAGGCTTCCACGAGTAAGGAATTCCTCTTCAGCAGACAGGATCAGTCGAGATCGTTAAGACCCAGCATGGTAGGATAATATTCAACCATATTCTTGATTTACATGTTACTTCTATTGTTCTTTACTCTTTGATACCAGAATGATCCAGTAACTATCTTCTTGTTGAAATACTTTGCTTATTTAAAATTTTATATTTTGAAGTAAATATTGATGATGTAAGATTCATTCTTAATAATATCGAGTGGATTTGTTTTATCTGGAAATTTAATTCTTGATCCCAAGTGTATGCAATTTCTATCTATTATTATTGAGCCTTTGTTAGCTTGTGGCACATTTTGGTGTTCAGTATTATGATTGACCAACTTAGAATATATTGCTTTAAATTTATATTGAATTGCTTTAAATTTATGATTTGTCATTAAATCTTTGCTATCCAACCCTATACCTTGACTAAGCTTAATCATTTCCCAATATAATCACAACCCATTCACCACAACTGACACTTGAACAGGGACTGTGATAATGGAGAAATGATGGGAGAAAATAATAACGCTGAAATGAATGCAGCAGAGGGCACTGTTTCCGCAGTTTCCGGTTTTACCCAGCTCATTCCTACCTTTTCTGGTGATGACAACTCTATTGATTTGGAAGGTTTCTTTTGTGCTATTGATAGCGTAGGCACTTTGGCTGGGTGGAATGAGGAAATCAAGACTAATGTTTTATAAGCCAAACTAAAAGGGACGGTGGCCCGCAAATGCAATGAACAGGAGCTCTACAAACTGGATGACTGTAGTAAACTTAAGGAAAGATTAGTCAGGGTCATGGGTAAGAGGGCGGATAGGAAGGATGTTATGAGGGAATTCTTCTTGGCTCAGCAGGGAAAAAGGGAGAGTATGGAGGAATTTTCTGCTACGCTTAAGCACCTTTGGAATAAGTTAATAGAATACGAAGCTAGTATGGAGCCTCAGAAAGGAACTCCCTTACTAAAGTGGTGTACTGAAAACCTGCTCCCTTGATGCTTGATTTAAGGAAAGTCAATAGCATTACTCAAGGGCTAGATTTTTCCATGCCTAGGCCCCACATGATCTTTTAAAGCCTTAATGGACATAAATACTTCTCGGTGTTAGATCTCAACTCTGGATATTTCCAGGTTCCTCTGGCAGAGCATCTGCGAGAATGCTATGCTTTTCAGACACCCTGGGGGAAAGTTCCAATTAACGAGGTTGCCCCAGGGTGGAAAAAATTCAGCATCTGCATTTCAGGGATTCATGTCAGACATTCTTAGTGAATATTTGGGAATGGGGTTCTATGTATTTCAAGATTATATTCTCATCTATTCCGAAACATTCGAGCAACATTTGGTCTTACTAGAGTGGGTATTGAACGAATAGGGCCCAAATAAATTATAATACCATTGATAAGGAGACTCTAGCCATTCTAATGGGACTTAAGTAATTCTGCCATATCATTTTAGGATTTTTCCTGTGATTGTACGGAGTGATCACAAACCTCTGGCATTCATTAAAAATCTCAAGCATTCAAATCAGAGACTGCTTCAATGGTCCCTAGAACTTGAGGAGTATAATCTTAGAGTGGAACATCTAAAAGGGGAGGAAATGGCATATTTGATCTATTATCCAGATTGTCTGCAAAAGAAGTCAAGGCAGTAATTCAAATGAGCAATGAGTCTCTGATCAACAAAATTGCCGAATCACAACATAGTGACGCATTTATGTCATCTCTTGATCAAGAGGAAGAGAAAGAGAAAGAGATTCATAATTCAAGATAAGATGCTAATGAAGAGGTGTCCGAACAATCCTAATAAACTGTGTGTTGGTAAATCAATGTGCTATGAGCCAACGAGATAGAATACATAGAGTGGCAGACCGACTGCTTACAGCACCGCCAAACTGCTTAACAGTGTACTAAGAGTGGCCATGACAGAAGAGGGCAAAAACAAGCAGTAGATTAAATGACTAAACGTTTATTTTATTGTAAAAATTCTAAAAAATAAAATGCTGGAAATATTTCGTTGGTCTGGAAAGTGTTCATGCTAGAAACAAACTGCGAAATGATTATATAAACTAACATAGATAATAAATGAGGGACATTAAGCCTGCCAAATTGAGCAATTCTATTGTTTTAATTAATTAAATAACCACTTTGGTTGTTTTTACTGTAATTTTTGTTATAAAATACTGAGGGAAAAAAATAAAAGTAAAAAAAAATTCACTACAGCTTAAT
>JAHWFO010100765.1:174748-191595 GCA_023313115.1 Rhysida immarginata
AGAATTAAACAATGGATCATTTTTGCGGCATTACAAGCGAAAAACGCTAGTTTCTGGTTCAATTGACGAACAGTTTTTAGACCTTTTATTAATTAAGAGAAAATCATTTGACATGATACTCAAATTTTAAATATCTCTTCACGAAAGACTAAGTGAAGATAATTTAGAATTATTTGTCTCATCAATCAGAAACCATGGATGAAATATCAACAATTCCTAATGCTCTTTAGTTTCGTTCTGCAAATAAAAGATGTTTAATTGCACGCATTGATCACTCATATAAAGGTAATTGTGAAGTGACTGATGACATGAAAAATTTATTTATCGTATTGTTTGGAATAATAGTCGCCCCATTTTGTCACTGCCTTCAAATAGATGCCCCTTCATAAAATGTTAATTTTTTCAAGAATTTTTTTATTAAGGTAAATATAAGGTGATCTTATTAAGAAAACAAATGAATTTAAAATATTTATCCATAAATTAAAAAAATATTAACAAAAGGAGCAAGAACGTGAGATTTTTAACGCTGGCCTCAAGTAATCGCCGCGCCCCTAAATGTTAATAAGGTATACGGTATTAGGTCGCCTACTTAAATATATTTAATAATAATGCTTTAATAAAAAAAATGGGATCATGATTATGTGCCAGAATATAACTCACTTAGTTTGTTTTGTGAGAATGCCTGTGGGTACTGTTAGTAAATTAAGTTGCAAATAATATACCAGTGCATATATGCAGAAGAAAAGTGCAGATAGTATGCTAATTTTCATTAAAGAATGTAAGAACTGTTTCATTAATGTTTCTAGAGATGCAGATTGCATGATTGCAGAAAAAGTATTTCGATTGCAAAATATTTTATTAATGAAGGGCAGTATTATGTTTAAATTTATCAATTTGTCACACAATGAGCCATTTTCAACTACAATATTTCAAGATTTTTCTCATTTATTCATAAGCAATTATACTGATGAGGAATCACATTATTCCTCTAAAATTCTACTAATTTTAATAATTAATATTAAAACATTACTTCATCATTCAGATTCATCATCATTGCCGACAAAAAACCTCACAATTGCAAGGATTACAAATGCGACAAATGTGCCCAAAAGTTATTTTATTTAAAAGACAATAAAGAATATTTTGTAAAACAACAAAAATAGTTATTGAATTAGAGTTGCAGTTTATGAAGAAACAATAATATTGTGGGACTTCTAATTATGAAAAAGAATTAAACGTTGAAATTTTATATAAACAGAATACAATTTTAAAGGATTTTTTATTTAATAAAAATAATTTATTAGACTCTGGAAACAACATTTAAATATCAATGGGAAAGGAAGATCTCTAATTATATTTAATTAAACTGTCCAAGTATTCTCCAGTGAAATTAAATGCGTATAAACGGTATTTATTGCCAGCATCACACAGGGTTCTGTCTATTGACTCTGTCATTACTGCCCTCTTAGGTCATGGCCACAGAAGAGCAATTCCAAACAAAGATGGCGGGCGGTCTGCCATTCTATGTATTATATCTCGTTACTATGAGCTGATTGAAAGAGCTCAGGTAGTCTAGCATGACATCAAGGGATGGGTAGAACACTCAGTTCACTTAGAACATGGTATTTTTGGCCCAGCATGGAGGACGAAGTTAAAAACTTTGTCAGAAATTGCAGGGTATGCCAGCAATATAAGTTGGTCAAAGGAAAGGCTCCCTTTCAGGAAGGTCTGTCCACGTCTTTTCCATTTCAAAAGATATCTATGGATCTAATAGGACCTTTACCTGAGAGCTTAAAAGGTAATAAATATATACTAGTATGCTTAGATGTATTTTCAAGGTTCCTGGAGGCATGCGTGCTCCCTGACCAATCAGCCATGACAGTAGCTAAGGCAATAATGGAACGTATTATTTGTAGGCATGGGATACCTCATGAATTAGTTTCTGATAGGGTGGCTAACTTCACTTTGAAATTACTGAAATTCCTGTGTAAGGACTTATATACTGACCTGCATCACACCAATGCCTACAGACCAAACTCTAATGGATTGGTGGAATGGCTCAACCAATCAATCACAGAGGTGTTTAGAACATTGTGCGATAAAGATGCGAGAAACTGGGATGAGAAGCTTGAGGATGCCCTGTTCACTATACATACCAATCCCAATGGGAACACTGGGATGCACCTGCCTTTCTGCTATACGAATTTGATTTCAGAACTCCGATTTCCTGGGAGAGAGAGAATGACAATAATATATCCATTCAAGACTATCGCTCTGACCTAGTACAATGACTTATGAAAACGAGGGAGAGGGCAGAGAAGGTAAGCCAGATGAAAAAAAGTAAAGGAGTGGCTCAAAGAAATAAGGATAGAGTGAGCGAAAAGGTTTGGATATTGCATAAAGGGGGGAGAAAAAACAAATTGGGGCATAGGTACTTGGGACTCTTCCGTGTTAAGAAAATTATATCTAAGGTTAGTTACGAGATTGAAGGCATCTGGAAAAAGGACAGGCAAGTTTAATTTTACTAGATTGGTTGAAACCTTGCTATGGGACTAAGAATCAATCCCGGTCCAAGGCCAAGCATGCTCGTCCACAAGATCCTGAGGAATCGGAACCAGATGAGGAAGACGTGCCCATGCAAACTCAGAGGGGATAGATCCTGGGTCGGGCGAGAGATGTGTCCGATCACCATAGGCCTGTAGAACCCCTGCAGGAACCTGCCTTGGAAGAGCAGGAAGAACAACCCATTTCACCACCAGAGCCACAACTGAACCCAGCGTTGGAGGAACGAGGAGGAAGTCTCGATGAGTCTACAGGACTCCAACCGGATCAAGTTCTAGAAGAGCAAGAAGCACCCCATGAGGAAGGAGCCAACCAGGAAACATCTGAGGAGGATGTCCAATATTCTCTAAGAAGGAGGCCTAGAGTGGACTACAGGCATCTCCACAATGAAAGACTCGGAAAGGATCTCTCACTGTTGGGAAAGTAGTGTGACGAAGTCAGTTAATTTGAATATTTTTTACAGTTTACAGTAACGCTCCTTATAAAAGGGTTACTTGACACTATCCTAAATCCAGCAGTATCAACTTTCCACGAGAGGATTTGTGAGGTGCAAAAGCTCCAAACTGATATCGAAGAATGCAGTCGTTAGGCCTAAAACCCAACGCGATCATTACTTTTTTGTTTGAAGACTGTATTCAGTGAAAACTTTATGTTATCCAGTTATAATGATTATAGAAGAACGCTAGAATATAAGGAGACTGAATCTTAGAATTAATTTATTAGTTTTATTAAGTTTTCTTATCATTGTTAGCCCTGTGTAATTATGCCTTGACACTTGGCATGCTGGGAACACTTGATTTCGCTGATCGCTGCCTTGTGGTTCCCTCCTTCTATACCGGAAGCTTGTGGATGTTTCTGGCTGTGCCACCAGAGGACGATCCAAGGATTCGCTGTGGGCTCGGCCTGGGATATAAAAGGGGAAGCGCGAGATTCAAGATTGATTCCAGAATCAGGCTTCCACGAGTAAGGAATTCCTCTTCAGCAGACAGGATCAGTCGAGATCATTAAGACCCAGCATGGTAGGATAATATTCAACCATATTCTTGATTTACATGTTACTTCTATTGTTCTTTACTCTTTGATACCAGAATGATCCAGTAACTATCTTCTTGTTGAAATACTTTGCTTATTTAAAATTTTATATTTTGAAGTAAATAATGATGATGTAAGATTCATTCTTAATAATATCGAGTGGATTTGTTTTACCTGGAAATTTAATTCTTGATCCCAAGTGTATGCAATTTCTATCTATTATTATTGAGCCTTTTGTTAGCTTGTGGGACATTTTGATGTTCAGTATTATGATTGACCAACTTAGAATGTATTGCTTTAAATTTATATTATATTGCTTTAAATTAATGATTTGTCATTAAATCTTTGCTATCCAACCCTATACCTTGACTAAGCTTAATCATTTCAGGATATAATCACAACCCATTCACCACAATATATATATAGAAAGATACCAGAACTTTATCTAAGCTCCTGCTGAATTGCTTCAGATTAAAATGATATCCATCTTCCTCACTGGAGAACATAACTGGATACTTTAGACCCAAGTTTTTCTTGCCCTTGACATAGAAGCTCTCATACCGTTTTGCTCTATTCGAAACTCCCGTTGTTCAGATCTTTCCATTGCACATATAGCTTTTTCTGTTTTAGATGCAGAGTTTCTCTAACCAATACTCGTTCTTTCTCTTTCCTTTCCAGACACAGAGTTTTGCCAGTCATCTGGATGTTTGATAGGGAGCTCGAGGGAGACATGTGTGACTCCTTTTCCTCCTCAATAGACGCTGCCTTATTTATGTCATTTTATGCTCATCTATTTATGCTCTTCCAAATTGTGGTTTTTACGAATATCGTTTTTGTGCCTTTTTACATAATCACTTGCTGCTTCACTAGCAATGTCTGTTCAATGACCTAGTTTTTCTGAAAAAATATTGTTTGTCAGATTTGGCTTTAGTTGATTTTGTTACATGTATGTGATTCAATGTTCCTATATATTATTTTCGTGATTACCAGATATTTAGCTGTAATGATATTGGGTCAAAAGACCCATTAATTAGATACAAACTTTATATGTTAAAATATTTAATGATTTTGATCTTCTTTTCTCTTCAACGAGAAATTTTGTAAAACTACCTAACTTACTGTTTTCAACATTTTTACGATAAAACGATTTATTATTCTTTACTTTTTATCCCTTACATTGTCTTAGGCATATTGCTGTTCAATGTACATTGTAAATTAAATAAATAAATAAATCTATATATATAAAGAACGATGTTTGTTTGTTTGTGGGTTTGTGGGTTTGTTTGTTTTTATACAAATTTACAGTTTTTTTCCGACCTTGATGAAATTTTGCATACATGATCTTCAAAGCATCAGGAAGGTCACTGTCAACCTCAGATGATCATTTATGGCAGGGCATAGTAATGAGAAATATCTCATGACCCAATAGTTATCAACAGTGGTATCAACATGCAATTCACAAACACTCTGCATTTACTAACAATATATATCTCATGACCAACATTGCAAAGAAAAGTATGGGCAATGTAGATAAGTTTCAAGTTGTATCAATGCATAGAATTCCTGTAATTCAGGCTTTTTTTAGAAAAGAGAGTTCTTAGTACCTAGCAATTGCTTGAAAATCTATAAAACTGATCAGTAACTGGAGATAATGGAGAGTTAGCAGACTATTGAGAAAGAGTGGAAAGACGAAAGAGGATGCACTGCTTTAGAAGAATCGACGACCATTAGACTACACAAAGTGATGAATAGCAAAATTTTGCTTCAGGAAATCAAGAGAAGAAAGGGAATTACAACAACATCAAGTGTACATCTAAAGTAAGATTACGTGAGTAAGAAATTATTTAGACTAGCAGTGGCATCCTTGGAGAGGTTCAGCAATTGTGAGCCATTAAAAAAATTGTGAGCCATACCTTTCACTTTATCCACTCGATAAAGGGGGCAGGGCATGAGATTTTTTCACCGAGTTTTTTTGTAAACCCACATTTTACATGATGCTCTACAACTTTCTAAGTAACACGTGGGGTCTAACCCCTACCCCTACAAAATTAAAATTTTCAAAATTTACCCCTTCACCCCCAGGGACACGAAATGTTTTTATACTGAATTAGGGGACATTAAAACCAAATAATCAATATTCTTTTTCCCCCAATCTGTTCCCCTGGAGTCATTATTTGGACCTAAAGATGGGACACCAATTACGACACACCCTGTATTCTGTGGGAATGTGTATATCGTGGAAACGCAGATGCTGATAATGCGATGACTGAACGTTCGTTTCCAAGTATGAGCATAAAGTGATGATGCAGTGACAGAACATGAATAAGGCAGCGTGTACTGATGAGGCAAAGGAGTCATGCAAGTCTCCCTTGAGCTCCTTATCAAAGTCCTGACGACTGGCAAAAATTTATGTGTCTGGAAAGAAAAGAGATAGAACGAGTATTGGTCACAGAAATTCTGCAACTAAAACAGGAAAAGCTATACGGACATTTGAAACATGTGAACAATGGGAGATATGAATAAAGCAAGAGGGTATAAGAGATTCTATCTACGTCAAGGGCAAGAAAAACTTGAGTCTAAAGTACCTGGTGATGCTTCACAGTGGTTAGGCAAGTCAAGAAGGGTTTAGATAAAGATCCTGTATGTTACCCAGACTTCCTGGTTTTCTTAATTTTCGGAGAATGGATAGTCCCTTTGCTCTGTGTTATATTGATTGAGTTATTATGTAACCAATTGGGAGTTATAATTTCATTTTTGAGATTGTTCTCTTTACCTATAAGTGTAATTATCCCGGGCAACGCTGGGTACCTCTGCTAGTAAATAAATATATAAAGAAGGATGTTTGTTTGTGGGTTTGTGGGTGGGTTTTTGGGTGTGTTTGTTTCTTATACAAATCTACAATTATATTCTGATCTTGATGAAATTTGGCACACTTGACCTTCAACGCATGAGGAAGGTCATTGTCTACCTCAGATTTCAAAAAATAATAACTATTGACAAAAAAATCGATATTCATGGTTATTGCAAGGCATATTAATGAGAGATAACTCATGACCAACAATGCAAGGCAAAGTTTGTGCAACAATAGTTATCAACAATGGTATCAATACGCAATTCACAAACACTCTGCACTAACCAAAATTATATATCTCATGACCAACAATGCAAGGAAAAGTTTGTGCAATATAGATAAGTTTCAATTTGTAACAAAGCATAGAGTTCCTGTTATTCAGGCTTTTCTTTGAAAATCTTTAAAAATGATCAGTAACAGGAGATAATGAAGAGTTAGAAGACTATTGAGAAAGAATTGAAGCACTCCTTTAGCTCCGTGCTATATTGAGCAAATGGTAAGCAAGTAAATAGAAGAATCGGCGACTGCTAGACTACACAAAGTGATGAATGGCCAAGTTTTGCTTCAAGACATCGACAGAAGAGTGGGCATTGTAACAACATCAAGCATACATCTAAAGTGAGAATACGTGAGTAAGAAATTATTTAGACTAGCAGTGGCATCCTTGGAGAGTTCCATTTATTGTGAGCCTTTCAAATAATTTTTTTCGAATTTTCAGTAAGGATTTTTACTGTGTTATTTCTAAGCGTTTTTATGTGTTTATTTTGAAGATGTTGCAAAATTTAATCAAAAAAAGAGTCCGAGCCACACAGGGGTTATCACCTAGCTTATCTAGTAGCACAGCAAATCCAAATATTTCATAAAAATACATTTTGACTATATTCTGTGTGAATGTGAATATTTTGGAAACTGAGACAATGATAATGCAATGACTGAACATTCGTTTCCAATAATTATTAATAATGAGCATAGAATGATGGTGCAGTAACAGACCTTAAATAAGGCAGCGTCTATTGAGAAGGAAGAGGAATCACACATGTCTCCTTTGAGCTCCCTATAAAACATCAGATGTCTAGACAAAGATTGTGCCTGGAAAGGAAAGAGAAAGAACGAGTATTGGTCAGAGAAACTCTGGAGCTAAAATGGAAAAATATGTAAGGGCATTGGAAAAATCTGAACAACAGGAGTTTGGAATAGAGCAAGAGAGTATAAGAGCTTCTACGTCAAGGGCAAGAAAAACTTGGGTGTTTAGTATCCAGTGATGTTCCCCGGTGTTGAAGATGGATATCAAGAGGTAACTAAAGTCCTGGTATATCACCTAGAATTCCTGTTTTTCGTATTTTTATTAGAATGGATAACCCTTTCGCTTTGTGTTGTATTGATTGGGTTATTATCTAACCAATTTGGAGTTACAATTTAATTTCTGGAGATTGTTCTGCTTACCTGCACGTATATTTATCCTGGGCAACTCTGGGCCCTCTGCTAGTTTTCAAATAAATTATAATTATTACCTAGTATAAATTCACTGCTAAAAACAAAAATTGACAGATAAATTTTTCTAATCAGTTGATTGCACAACGAATTAACGTTAAAATAAATTTTATTTATGACCATATTTTATATGAAATTCAAATACTTATGTTCCAAATGGAAGTTAAAAATTTTAATATGTTACTTTTGAAATTTTCAAAAAAAGCTATAATTTTGCAATGAAAAATCTGATTGACACCTCGATGAATAGAGCTGATTAGATGCTACATTTTGCTCTTTATTTTGTCGAGATATTTAAAAATACTCCTTTTTAATTGAAAAAATGTGAAGAATTTCTGAAAAAATCGATTATCTTGACTAAACCTGAAGTTAATTTTTTTGAACTTAAATGCATTTTAATAGTCTATTATCATCCTATACAGAATATTTGTTTCATGAAGATAACTCCTGTGGTCAATATATCTTAAAAACTTTTTTTTATATTGAAAAAATGTGAAGAATTTGGCATAAAATAGATTATCTTGACCAAATCTGAAGTCAATTTTTTTTGAACTTAATTCCATTTTAATTGTCTATTATCAACGTATATATTTCTCGCCTAACCAAAAATATTTCTTACGGTTTGGTCAGAAGTCAGGAAAACTCATTGATGACAGACAGAATAACAAGGAAAATTTATGAAGGCTGATTATAAAATTTTGGTTAAAAAAAAAACAAACAAAAAAGAAAAACAAAAAAAGCATGCTATGATAGATTGAATGGATAGACTTTATGAAGAAATTAATGAACTTTATAAATGTCATGAATATTTAATTTCTTAATGTCAAATTTAATTTATTTAAATTTTTTTAGCTTGAGCTTGCCTTAACTCCTCCTCAATGAACAAAGGCTAGAAATGCAAACAGAGAATCTCACTGTGGAAAACTAAGTCAAGAAAAAGAAATTAACCCAGTGTTAGTGCAGTAACAAAAAATCACACAAGTTGTGCGGAGGGGTGTAAATATCCCAACGTACTTATCATTTACTAGAGTTACCCGGCGTTGCCTGGGATGATCACACTTGTAGGTAAAGAGAACAATCTCAAAAAATTAAATTTTAACTCCCAGTTGGTGAAATAATAACTCAATCAATACAACACAGAGCAAAGGGATTATCCATTCTACTAAAAATATGAAAAACAAGAAGTCAAGGTGATATACCAGGACTTTATCTAAACTCTTCTTCACTTGCCTCACCACTGCGGAGCATCACCAGATACTTTAGACTGAAGTTTTTCTTGCCCTTGACATAAAAGCTCTTATATTTTCTTGCTCTATACGAAACTACCGTTGTTCAGATGTTTTAAATACTCGTATAGCTTTTTCTGTTTCAGTTGCAGAGTTTCTCTGACCATCACTTGTTCTTTCTCTTTCCTTTCTAGACAAATTTTTGCCAGTCATCTGGACGTTTGATAAGGAACTCAAGGTAGACACACGTGACTCCTTTGCCTTATCAGTAGACGCTGTCTGATTAATGTTCTATCACTGCATCATCATTTTATGCTCATTATTAATAATTCTTGGAAATGAACGTTCAATCATCGCATTATCAGCATCTCAGTTTTCAAAATATACACTTTCCCACAGAATATCGTCAAAATGTATTTTTAGGAAATGTTTGGAACTGATATGCTACCAAATAAGCTACCTCGGCGTGGCTCGGATTTTTTTTTTTTTATTAAATTTTGCAATATCTTAAGAATAAACACATGAAGACGCTTAGAATTAATGCAGTCAAAATTCTTAATGAAAATTTGAAAATTTATTTTTTTTAAAGGCTCACAATGGATAGACTGCTCCAAAGATGACACTGCTAGTCTAAATAATTTCTTACTCATGTTATCTTACTTTAGATGTACACTTGATGTTGTTGAAATTCCCTTTTTTCTCTGCATGTCTTGAATCAAAACTCAGCCATTCATCACTTTGTGTAGTCTAGAGATCGCCGATTCTTCTATTTACATGCTTACCATTTGCTCAATACAGCACGGAGCTAAAGGAGTGCTTCCTCTGTCATCTTTCCACTCTTTTTCAATATTCTGCTAACTATCCATTATCTCCAATTACTGATCAATTTTAAAGATTTTCAAGAAATTGTTAAGTACTAAGAACTCTCTTTTTTAAGAAAATCCTGAATAACAGCAATTCTGTGCAGTGTTACAAATTGAAATTTATCTACATTGCACAAACTTTGCCTTTCATAGTTGGTCATGAGATATATACTGTTGACCATTGTTCCATTGTGTTGACACCATTGTGTTGTTGATACCTATTGTTGCTCAAACCTTTCTGTGGTGTATTGTGGGGAGTAAAACATGAAGCAAACACACTCTCTGCTTGCTCGTTAATAACTGCCTTTACTTTCGTTTTAGGTGTAGTAACAAAACATCAGACACCATCTGTTAGCGGTATACAGAACCACATCTTTAAAACATCGAACATTAATATTTTAATATCATTAATTAAACAATTAATTACATACATTACACCTTCTCGCATAAGATAAAAATACACATGCAAAAAAAAATTATAAATTGAGTCTCTGCGGTGGCTTTTGCAATCTTTGTGACCACTGAACAGTTTTTGACTCCAGAACGCCATCTGATATTCTCGGATTGGGTGGAATGATCATCTGATCATGACAACGTGCAGAATCAGAGGTTGAAGATTCTTCAGACACTCTTGGAGCAGATTGTACTGCAGATTGACCGTCAGTATTTGGTTGAAAGTTCTCTTTAGCAATAGGAACTCTAGTACTAGAATTAGGAAAAATGAACGGGCCACCAAACGTGTGAATGGGCCAAAGCCTTCATTTTGATGACACCAAAATGTCCTTCATGAAGATATTCCAGAACTGTTTGTCGTAGCGAAGCTGGAATGACCACTCTTAAACCCCACATTATACATCCAAGTTCCACCGTCAATTCATTACGGCGGCAAAAATATGGTTTTAGTTCCTCAATTTTGATAGATTCCGGCCACCCATTTTGAATGATTTGGGAAACTTGAGCTAAAACCTTATCAATCTTTGTATGTCGTGCAACATTTTGAAATGATAACGATATATTTTCCATGGTTTTTATAGAAAGACACTGAACTTCGTCTGTTTCCTTAATCGGATCTTCGGTATTTTTCATTGGCAACCTTGACAACATATCCGCTACCACATTGTCATTTGAAGATAAGTAGCGTATTTCATAGTCATACCCAGATAAAAGCAAAATCCAGCATTGCATTCAGGGATTCATTGTTCCCGGAATTTCCTTTTTAGGATCAAACAGTGTTATCAATGGTTTATGATCTGTCCATATTATAAATTTTACAAACAAATATTGATGAAAACGCATTATGCCAAATACTATTGCCAATGCCTCTTTATGTATTTGAGAATAATTTCTTTGAGCAGAATTAAGAGTTTTAGACGCAAACATGATAGGCCTATGTTCTCCTGCTATTTTATGTGCTATTGTAGCACCTACACCATGCACACTAGCATCGCAGAATAATTCTATTTGTTTTTCTGGATTAAAATGGATCAAAACATTTTAATTTATTATACGATTTTGTGCTTTCTCAAATGCCTTTTTACAACTAGTATTCCATTTCCACTTTGTCCCCTTTTTTAAGAGTGAATGCAAAGGTACTAGAATAGTAGATAATTGGGGTATAAACATCCCATAATGATTCAATGCACCTAACATCCTAACATCCTTTGGGGTATTAATTGACTAACATCCTTTGGTTTTGGAGCATCAACGATAGCTTGTAACTTTTTAGAGATAGTTCTTAATCCTTGAGCATCTATTACATGTCCTAGGTATTCAAAAGAATTTTTCATAAATTCACATTTACTTCTTTTTAATTGTATTCCTGCCTCTCTTAGTCTAGTTAATAATGCATCTGAATTTGAAAGATGATCTTCGTCATCAACACCAGTAACTAATAAATCATCCTGAAATCCACAAACCCATGGTAAATCTTTTATAATTGCATCTATCGTTCTTTGAAAAATAGATAAGGCTGGAGTAATTCCAAAGGGCATCCTTAAAATCTTATATAATCCCCATCTTGTATTTATTACCACCAATTTTTGGCTTTCCTCATCCAATTCAATTTGATGATATGCACCAACCAAATCAATTTTTGTAAATTTTTGTCCACCATTTAATGCAGCAAAAATGTCTTCGATCTTAGGAAGTGGATATGGATCACGTTTTAAATAAGAATTAATGCTCACTTTAAAATCTCCACAAATTCTAATCCCTCCATCCTTTTTGATGATGGGTACTATAGGTGATGCCCAATCACTTAGTTGAATGGGCTCAATTATCTGATGTGCTTGCAGCCGCTCCAACTCCTTCTTTACCATAGGTTGAATATGGTATGGAATGGGTCTTGCTTTAAAATATCTTGGCTGAGCACCATCTTGAATATCTAAATGAGCTTTATAATCTTTAATTTTTCCAAATTTATTATCCTTAAATAACTCTGAATGTTTCATTAACACACTATCTTAAGGCAGTTTTGGAATATTTCTAAGTAAATGAACCTCACCCCAGTTAACTTTAAATACCTCTAACCAATCTCACCCTAATAGCAAAGGACCATCTCCATCAACCACATAAATTGCGAGTGGTTGTACTTGCCCATTATATTCAATATCAATTTCAAACCATCCCATCGAGAAAATTTGTTCACCCTTATAAGGTTTCAATATAATATCATTGGGTTTCAGAGGTATATTCTTAAAATGATGCGAATAAACATTCTCAGAGATGACTGTTATAGCAGATCCACTATCTAATTCCATAGAAAATGCCTTTCCATTCAGTTATACATTTAACATTTTGGCTTGCCACCAGATCTACCCAATTTCAAAAAAGGAACTTCTTCTAGCTCTTTCAAATCTAGTGCATGAGCTGATCGTTCTGTCTGTGGATCTTAACCAGTTAGAGGTTGTATATTCTTATTAGATGTAGATTTACACACATTCATAAAATGACCCACTTTTTTGCAATTCTTGCATACTCCTTTGATTGCAAAACAATTAGAATGATGGTGGTTTGTTTTACCACATCTAAAACAACGTTTAAATTTCCTTTTGTTCTGGTTTGAATTCTTTGATCCTGCCTGAGGATTAGTTACATGCAATTTATTAACAGAGACATCCTCCTTACCCTTTAATTCCAATGCAGTAGCTAATTTAACTGCTTCAGCAAAATTTAATTTTTCTTCGGATAGTAACCATTTTAAAATTAATTCATTTTTTAACCCATGAATAAACTTATCCTTTAATCGATCATTTAAAGTATCCGCAAAATTACAATTAATTGATAATTGTCTTAAGGCTACTACAATTTCAGAAATACTTTCGTTTTCTCTTTGGCTCCTTTTCTTGAACCTGTATCTTTCAGCAGTAATATTTGGTGCTGGACTTAAATGATTTTTAACTAATTTAACTGTTTTTAAAGGATTTAGTAGCGGGCTTATCAGGAGAACATAGGTGTCTTTTAAACTATAAGTATCTCTGCCAATCAGAGTCAATAAAACTTGTACCTTTTTATCATTGGTAATAGAATTGGCTTCGAAAAAATTTTCTACTCTCTCGATATATGAATCCCAATCTTCCACTTTGCAGTCAAATTCTCCGACGTTTCCCACAGTTGCCATGTCATTAACGGATCACGATTTTCACTAAAGTTTTTGTCAAACAAATGTTTATGCAATTGTATCTGCCACTTGCTGTTGTTCTATTAAAATAGTTATTGATGCTTGGAATTCAATATTCATAACAGATTTCGTTGTTTTAAAACAGTTCAACTATCCTTGTCGCCATTTTATGGTGTATTGTGGGGAGTAAAACATGAAGCAAATGCCCTCTCTGCTTGCTTGTTAATAACTGGCTTTACTTTCGTTTTGGTTTGATTTGGTTTGGTTTGTTTGGAATTAACGTCCCTTTCAACTGCTATGGTCATTTCAGGACGGTATTATAGGGGGTGCAAATTTTGCCTCGCAAGGGTTCTTTAACGTGCAGCCGGCAAACGACTACACGGGATCAACGGCTTTACTTCCCTTTCAAAGGAAGTGCGTGATCTCAGGATTTCCCTCTGAAATATCCTAGTCGTCCTCGGCCGGGATTGAACCCGCATACTCGGGCATCAGAGGTGATCACGCAAACCGCTGAGCCACCGAGGCCGATTTACTCTCGTTTCAGGTAGTAACAAAACATCAGACGCCATCTGTTGGCGATATACAGAACCACATCTTTAAAACATCGAACATTAATATTTTAATATCATTAATTAAACAATTAATAACATACATTACATTTTCCTTGCATTGTTGGTCATGATCTATATATTGTTGGTCCGGGCAAGGTGTTTGTGATTTGGGTGTTGATACCATTGTTGATAGCTATTGTTGCACAAACTTTGCCTTACCTTGTTGGTCATGAGACATATATTGTTGGTTCGTGCAGAGTGTTTGTGGACTGCGTGTTGATACCATTGTTGATACGTATTGTTGCACAAACTTTTCCTTGCATTTTTTGGTCATGAGATATATATTGTTGGTCCGTGCAGAGTGTTTGTAAATTGCGTGTTGATACCTATTGTTGCACAAACCTTGCCTTATATTGTTGGTCATGGGATATTTCTGTTTAAAATGCCCTGCCATAACCATGAATATCGATTTTTTTTATCCATAATTATTATTTTTCCGAAATCTGAGGTAGACAGTGACCTTCCTCATGCTTGGAAGATCAAGTATGCAAAATTTCATCAAGATCGGAATAAAACTGTAGATTTGTATTAAAAACAAACAAACAAACAAACAAACCCACAACATCCTTTTTTATATACAGGATCTTTATAATTAAAGTTCCATTTTGACATGGCCATAAAAAAAAACTACTGAACCAGAAGCTCTAATACATGGCAATATTATAAAAGAGGGCATGGGAAGTTCATACCCACCAAAAAAAAAAAAATTAATTCAAAAGGTCACCACCAGCATGGAATGGCGCTCTATGCAATATTCGTATACGAAATCAGACACGAAGACACAGGTTAACAAGTCTTTAATCATAACTAAAATTAGTTACATGTTGAACGTGGCCTCCACCATTTACTGAAAGCAGGTTACACCTGTGTCTTCATGTCTAATTTCATATACGAATATTGCATAGAGTGCCATTCTATGCCGGTGGTGATCTTTTGAACTAATTTATTTTGGTGGGTATGAACTTCCCATGCCCTCTTGTATAATATTACCAAGTATTATAGCTTTTGGTCCAGTAGTTTTTTTTTTTATAGCAATGTCAAAATGGAACTTTAATTATAAAGAGCCTGTATATAGATTATTAGGCTTATAAATTGCTATGATGAACTAATTTCACTAAAAAAAATTTAGTATAATAATAAGTAATAAAATAAAGAGAAAGTTTGATATTTTTTTCCTTTATTTAAAAAAATATAAAAAAAATCGAAGAATTTTATTTCTATTAGAAAAATATTACTAATACAAAAGCAAACATAATATTGGAGTTAATATAAAAGCATGAAATAATATGAAAGCTAAATTATGACTGCACATGGTTTTGTTTTCCATCCTGCAAAAAAAATTTTCACAATATGGTATTACATTTTCCAAACACAAGAATTGGTTACATTTTTGGCAGGGATATTTAGTTTTTCTATCTTTATATCTCGGACATAATGAGCATCTTCCTAAAATATTCATTAATCTTTCTATTTATATAAAAAGAAGGATGTTTATTTGTGGGATTGTGGATTTCTTTGTTTGTTTCTTATACAAATCTACAAAAGTCCGAGCCATGCAGGAGTTATCACCTAGCTTATTTGTTAGCACAGCAGATACAAACATTTCATAAAAATACATTTTGACTAGACAATATTCTGTGTGAATGTGAATATTTTGGAAACTGAGATGATAATACGATGATTGAACGTTAGTTTCCAAGAATTATCAATAACTAGCAGATGTATCCGGCGTTACCTGGGATAATTACACAATCTCAAAAAATTTAATTATAACTCCCAATTTTTTAAATAATAACTTAATCAATACAACACACAGCAAAGGGACTGTCCATTCTACGAAAAATACAAAAAACAGGAATTCTAGATGATATATCAGGACTTTATCTAAACTCTTCTTGACTTGCCTCACCACTGCGGAGCATCATCAGTTATTTTAGAATAAAGTTTTTCTTGTACTTGACGTAGAAGCTCTTGCTCTATTCGAAACTCCCGTTATTCAGATGTTTCAAATGCCCGTAGAGCTTTTTCTGTTTTAGTTGCAGAGTTTTTCTGACCAATACTCCTTCTTTCTCTTTCCTTTCCAGGCACATAAGTTCAAGGGATACATGTGTGATTCATTTTCTTCCTCAACAGGTGCTGCATTATTTATGTCCTGTCACTCCATCATCATTTTCTGCTCATTATTCAAGGAAACCACGGTGCAAACTGTAGATTTGTATAAAAAACAAACAAACCCACAAACAAACATCCTTCTTTTATATATTGAAGACTAGCATAAGACCCGATGATGCCCGGGATAATTATGCTTGTAGGAAAACACATAGACAAAGAAACAGAGACTTATCCCAATCGTGTGAACGCTTGTTAGGGAGCTGAAGGAAGACACGTGTACCTCCTTTGCCTCATCGAGAGAGACTGCCCTATCTATATCGTCTATTATATCCAATTCCTGTTCATTATTAATAATTCTTGGAAACGAATATTCTGTCATTGCATCATCATTTTATGTTCATTGTTATATTTCTTGGAAACGAATGTTCTGTCATTGCATCATCATTTTATGTTCATTGTTATAATTCTTTGAATAATTTT
>JAHWFO010100765.1:206595-250699 GCA_023313115.1 Rhysida immarginata
TGTGCAGTAGTGTTGTTACTGAAAAGGAACTTTGAGTGTAATTTGTAGCATGGGGTTCAAGTATTAGTTAAAATGTTTTAGTTAAGGAAAATTCCTTGAACATATATTTGAAATCATGAAATGTTACTCAATTGTATTTATTGGAGTATATGCATGTAGCAATTAGCTATTCAATGTTTTATACAGCTTATTATTGAATTGCATTTAATGAGTCATTTATATCTAATTCTTAGCAGTGTAAGAATTCTATTTATTCCAAAGCCATAATATTGAATCAGTGATTCAATTATTATTGTCTGATATTTGCCATGTGCTTATTTATTTACTTTATTTGCTGTTGTTGTTTAATAAACTTATTTATTTCATTCATTACTGTTCACTGTACATGCCTTCATTCCACTGCATCTATCTACTCATATTCAGATATTTTTGCACGTTACACAAATTAATATCATGTGCGTTTCGAAGTAGGAAATGAAGAGGAAGCAATGACTGATGCAAGAAATCAAATTTTAAAATTGACAGCTTGGTTTCCTTTGAATAATGAGAATCAAAATGTAAATCGATATTTTTATCAAGAAATCCCTCAGAACTTTATTTATAAAGAAAGCAAATGCCAATTCAAAGAAAAGACGTGAAGTGGTTAATACAATGGCACGAATGTACATTGTTAAGCCAGTTAAACAAGAATTATTCTGTCTTCATATTTTTCTGCATCATGTTCCTGAAGGAAAATCATTTGAAGATATGAAAACTGTTGTGGAGTGTTGTATTCAACTTTTGTCGAAGTAGGAAGAAAACAAGGCATTTTGGAAGATGACGAAGAATGGGAAAAATGTTTATGAGAAGCTATTGTCTTCAAAACACCATTTCAACTTACACAGTTCTTTTCTTTTATCTGTGTATATTGTTCACCATGAAATGCAAAAGATTTACGGGACAAATACAAACAACCAATGTTAATCAATTATTTGAGAAATCATGATGAAGAAAATGCATTCTATTATTCTCTTCACGAAATTGGAATTGCTTCAACACTCATGAAAGGAGATAGAACAGTTCATAGCGGTTTCAAGTTGCCAATTCCACTGTTTGAAAACTGAACATCGAAACTTAAGCTATCGTCTCTTCAAGGCAAAGATGTTTTAGAAGCAAAACCTATATCCATCGATGAAGTAACAATGTTAATAAAACATGGACTGAGATGCATCGATATGGAGGTCAAAATGATCCGACTAAACGAGACAAGCCATTTGGAAATAAAGTGATAGTCATTGGAGGAGATTTTCAACAATGCTTACCGGTTTTACCAAAAGGAACAGCAATGGAAGTTATCGAATCATGCATCAAATCATCAAATTTTTGGCAACAGTTTACAAAATTTTCGTTGATATCTAACATGAGAATTGCAGATCAAGAGGATTTCAATGAATGGCTTCTTCAAATTGGTTCTGGAAATTTTTCAAGAGCTGAAAATGTTGAAGGTGATTTAATTGAAATTTCAAATGAAATGATTGTCTCACCTGAGATTGATATATTTTCTACAATTTTTGGAGATGATGTATAATCACTCTCGTCTGATGATTTATCTAATCGGGTAATCTTTTGCTCAACAATATTGATGCTCTTACTTTGAACAACGAAATTAATAGATCGAATGGAGAAAAGAAAATTTACATTCAGAAGTATTGACTCAGTGGTAGCACATCCAAATGATCAAATATCTAATCAAGTCACAATAGAAATGCTGAATTAAATGACTCCTTAGGATATAGTAGAAGAAGTACAAGTGGGGGCGCATATTAATGAGGTGGGCTTGGCCCAAAAGTGGCCAATCAGCATGCAGTATTCGTGTCACGTGACTGCACACCCCATCCACCACCATACTGATGTCACAGACGGCCATTTTTGGGACACATGATGGGTTTTTCCCATGACATCACAGCTGATATGATTATTTTTAAATTTTATTTTTCATTTTAATTTTTAATCTTAATTTTTTACCTGCCAGTTTTCTAATTTTTGGGTGTGGTCTTTATTTTTGGTGATGTTGTGATCATTATTTTGGGTGTCGGTCCTTTTTTGGGGTGTTGGCCTTTGTTTTGGGTGTTGGCCCTTATTTGGGCATTGTTCCTTTTTTGGGTGTTGTTCCTTTTTTGGGCGTTGGTCCTTTTTTGGGCGTTGGTCCTTTTTTTTTTGGGCGTTGGTCCTTGTTTTGGGGTGTGGTTCATTTTTTGGGTGTTGGCCTTTGTTTTTGGTGTGGTCCTTAATTTTTCTGTGGTGGTCCTCGATTTGGGTGTGGTCACTCATCTGACTGCGGCCATCTCCTTGTTTAATCACGTGATTGTGGCCATGTTCTGAATCCTTGAGGCTGTTGATAATAAAATTAATGTCATATTCTTAGTTATGCACTGGTGTTGGGGCTTCACTGCAAAAAGGGCTTTTGTGATTTTATCTCACAATATAAGTTACACAGGTCGTGTTATATACCCACTAACCAGGGGTGAACTAAAGAAGCTGGCATCCCAAATTGTTTTTACCTAAATACTAATTATCTTTTTGTTTCTACCACAGCCAAATTTTTTCCAGTTTTGCTTTACACTCTCTTCTAATTAACTACTCATGTTTCAAGGTGCTCAGTTTGTTTTTTAATTTTCAATTAATTTTTAAAAATTGCATTGCGTTGTCTCGTTTGAGTGGGTGTTTATTTGCTCCCGCAACCTTATGAGGTGTTTGACAGGTGACTGAATTCACAGTTACAGGCTTACAAATACAGGTAGCTCACACAGCTTGATGAAATGTTCGTATTCATTAATTTTTTAGCTTATTTTAAAGGTAGTCTGTTTGAAATTTGTTTTATTTTCATTTTTTCCTCTCTCACTGATTGCCTTTGCTCGCATGAATGGTTGTTTTTTTCTTGTGGTTGAACTTGGTTGAAATGCTGAAATAAAAATACAAATTTCACATTTTTCAATGTTGGTGAGGCATACCTGGCTCTCTCTTTACCGATTTACACAGCCTGGCTACACAGAGGTTGCAGCATTTTGCTAATGTAAAATACAGTGTTTCAATTTTAATACAATAGCATGACATGTGCGGTAGGACTTGTTCATTTCTTAGTTCTTGCGGCCAATCGTTACCTTGGAAAATTTATCTCCACATTTCCATCTCTGTTTTTTCTGTTTTCCATTGATTTCTTATAAAAATAATTACAAATAATAATGATAATGATGATGAAAAGTTTACAGGATTTTCAGTTTTTAGTTACTATTTTACTGATTGCTTTTTTATTCCCTATAATTTTAACTGATATTAAATTATCCATAATTTTTGAGGGGCATTGGCCAATATTGTTACTTAATAAAGCAGGCGTCAGTACTCTTTTTCTATTGTTCGGTTATTTTGGGCAGGTTTGTTAGTAAAGTAGACAAGACAGCGAAATTGTAAGATAGGTGAGAGTTTGAGGTCATCTCTTTCCTCGTTTGGTTTTAGTTGCCTGTAGGCCGATTGTATAAGCAGGTCGCTCATTCGGTTACACATTCCTCCTAATTTCTTCCCACACTAGGCGTGGCAAGCGAATAGTGAACCAACTCAAACAATGCCAGCGTTCAGCTATGAACTCCGAAGGTTACTTTAACAACCACAGCTCTGCTGACTAAGAGGTGATAATGTAATGATAGACTCATTATTACCCATCAGTAGTTATAGGTCCCACTCTAGGGTACACAATAGAGCTAATTTGCATAATTTCCTAATTAATTTTTTCTATTGTTTTTTAATGAATGGGTTAATTACACTAATTAAGTGGTTAATTACTCTAATTAATTGATTGATTGATTGATGACCTGTCAATAATGTAAGTGAAGGGTTATTTAACCCTTTCCTTTAAATTTCTGTACTCAAAGAGGTTATTTGACAGATCCGGTTATATTTCTTGTCACTAGATGGCACCACAAGCTCATGATAAAAAATACCAGAGTGGGGAGTGAAGGAATTACATTTCTTGTCACTAGATGGTGCCACAAGCTCATGGTAAAAGAACCAGATTGGGATGGGAGAGGAATTACTTTTCTTGTCACCTAAAGTCTATTCTATATTGTTTCAGATGTGTGGTTTTGCATCATCTTTTCAAGGTGCTTATGTGATTGGTTCTTTTAATTTTCAGGTCTTTTTTTATAAACGAATGTTCACATCGAGTTTTTTAATTTTTTGAAGACCATGGAGCAAGCCTTTTTAAATCCAAAAACCCAGCAGGATTCGGTGGTATCCGTGGATTAGCAACGCAGATAAATCATTCGGAGAAAGAGACTCATGAATGGCTTCGTGGTGTTCCTAGTAACACACTACATAAACCGATACTATACCATTACCCAAGAAATCGAATGCATGTTTATGCTCCATTCGAACAGTTTCAAGTGGATTTAGTTGACTTGAGCAGTTTGTCAAAAGAGAATGATGGCTTTAAATTTCTACTTACCTGCATTGATGTGTTCTCTCGTTTTGCATGGGTTGTTCCTTTAAGAAGAAAGACTCCAATCTGCTTTTTAAAAAATTTTCACACCAGGTAGCGTTCCTCTAAAAGTGAATACTGATAAAGGTCGTGAGTTTTTAAATAAACATGTTCAAAATTACTTTAAACGTCTCAACATCATTTTCTTTGCAACAGAAAGTGATGTCAAAGCTGCAGTGGTTGAACGGTTCAACAGACATTGAAGACGCGAATGTTTAAATATTTTACTTTTTCCAATAATCACAGATACACTGATGTTTTACTCGAACTCATAAAGAGTTAAAACACGTGTGTTCACCGTTCGATAGGTTTGGCACCTGCCGATGTGAACTTTAAGAATGAATCTGATGAGTGGTTGACACTTCGTCGTTTTTACAATGCTGCACCACGTATGACACCAAAACTAGAAATTTGTGATTATGTTCGTATTTCACGTGTTAAAAATATTTTTGTAAAGGGTTATTTGGAAAATTGGACTTACGAAATTTCCCAAGTGTCAAAAATCATTCATAGAAAACCAGTTGTATATAAAATTACCGATTTGAATGGCGAGGAGATTGCAGGAGTTTTTTACGAAGCTGAATTACAACAGGTTAAAAAACCAGAAGTGATTGCCATCGAAAAAATTTTACGTTGGTATACAAGAAGAGGAGTACGAGAAGCTTTTGTCAAATGGTTGCATTACCCTGACAGCATGAACAAATGGGTCGCAGATTCTGACCTTTTTAATGTTTGACGAGTGGCACAGTTCATCAGTTGTGAATGTGATAAGCCATCATATATGAGGGCTCTGATTTCTATGTGACACTACCTTCAAACACGCAAACATGTGTAAACACAATGTCACATTTTATCACACAGTTACCACGTACATTACAATTCCAAGGTGAATGGGAGGTCGGCTTAACTGAAGCTCATTTCCCTGCACTTTTCAAGAATGTTACAAATGTGAACAACTCATTTAAAATTGGTTTTAAGGATGTTTTGATTGAGACACAGGCCAAGTTTAACATTGCTAAACAGGAAGGACTAACAAATCTTACCGACTATGCATTTCAAGTCGAGTCAGCCTTACAAACATATTTGAAGGACATTGTTTTTTTTCACGATCCGAACATTGTCAGGTATGTCAACTTATATTTACCTCCAAATGCGAGGGTTCGATTCACCACAGATGCATTCTGTGAGATGTTTAATTTAAGCCCTGATGTATTCTTGGAAGGACGAGTTTTTCTTAAACCTGATTTTACTAAACCATTCAAGTGGATTTTAGAAATTTCTGTTGTGTTTAGGTATTTGAAGACGCCACCTTCATTCCAGCATGTTGCTGAATTTAAGAGCGCCAAAATTCAAACACAAAGGATGCCGTTGATTTTTTCAAAATAATTTAGGGCTCTACGGTATTAAGATAGAGTTGGTCAATGAGTTTTTAAAATTTTCTGGTTACACAGGTCGTTTCCTTGAATTTCCAGGTGATCTGAACGTTGGATCAATTCCTCAACAGTTCCTGAATAAGAAATTGAAAACCCCAATTGAAATACCTTTATATGATGTGGATATTGGTTACATTACTGTCTCTGTTTATGATCCAGTTGATTTTCCAGGACCATTCGGTTTAAAAATTCCTGAGGGCTATTATGATAATCGCAGCGACATTGTTGATGCACTGGTGAAATTGATACCACAAGCAGAAAGTCATTTTACAACATCAATCTCACACCTAACAACTGCTTTCATATCCGATGTACACAGGGGCGCTTCATTAGTTTTAGTGAGGGGTGTGTTACACATTGGGCTTAAAGCCTGATGATTTCAATAAGGAACTCGAACAAGGCGAAGGTTTGATCCCAATCGATCTTACACGTGGGATCCATAGTTATTACCTGTACACTGATATCATACAACACCAAGTTGCTGGTAACACTTTTGCACCACTCCTACGCATTATTCCTATATCACATGCTAGGCGCGAAGTGATTTATCAAACTTTCCCTACACCCAATTACTACCCATTGAGCAAAAAAGTCTTTGACACAATTAAAATTGCTGTACATACAGATCTTGGTGATTTGTTATCATTTTTAACCGGTAAGACGGTTGTCAAATTACTTTTCTGTAAGACACAGTTATAGGGTACGGACGCCTAAGTATTTGTCTCCACTGTTATTGTTTGACGTTGAATACTACCTACCTTCAAAATGCATGTTCCATATCATCCGAGTCAAGAGGTGATTTTACGTTACTATTTAATTCAGCGAGGTCAAGGACTCCCAGTTTTCAAAGGCACTCCTTTTCAAAGAGGTAGTGGTTTAGGATCTTTTTTTACATAACTGTTTCGTTTGGCAAGTCCACTACTCAAGTCAGTGGGTAAAATTCTTGGTCGGCATGCTCTAAAAGGTGGTGTTTCGGTTTTTAATGATGTGATGCATGGTCAAGATCTTAAACAATTTTTAGCATCTCGTTTGAGAGAGGCAGGAGATAGTGCTTTACAGGAAATGAGTTCCAGAATCCAAAGAGGCAAAGGCATTGTTAAAAGACGAATTTCCTTAACATCAACTCATTCCTCAGCTAAAACACCGAGAATAAACAGCCTCGAAGCGCTCCTGTTGAATAAGAAAAGAAGAGGCAGGGTGCATCGTGTTACAAAGTCTCAGAAGAAGACTAAGAAGAAGAGGCAGAAGAATAAGAATTCGAAGAGAGTGAATAACCATTCTAAGCAATTTTTAAATATTCGTTCTTTATCCTCTGTGTTTGCCTAACACAACCATGGCTTCAATGATACATCAGTTGAGCACAGAATGCCTGAACAGTGATTTAGTTATTTTCTCTATACCCCATACAAGTGGCCAGCAGGAAAAACGTCATGTCATCGGTTACCAACCAGCTTCCATCATTAACCAAGATAGCCCAATTGAATTCTTTGTACCAGGTTTGGCTGATTTTTACATTGACCTCGATCAATTTACATTAAGTTTAGAAGTCATCATTAATAAAGGAGATGTACCTTTAACATCTGGTGATAAAACTGGTCCTGTGAACTTATTCTTAAACTCCCCTTTTTGACAGATTGATTGCTATCTAGGTGACACACTCGTCAGCCATAGCAACAACTTATACCCTTACAGGGCTTATTTCGAAACTTTTGAACTATGGGCAGGCCTCTAAAAGCACTCAGCTCACAACGGCTGGGTATTGTAAAGATACGAGTGGAAAAATGGATACTGTCGATGATCTGAACAATGGTTTAAAGTTACGAAAAAGTCTCGCTCGATACGGTGTTTACTATCTAGAGGGCCCTCTCCATTTAGACATTTTCCACCAAAGTCGATTGATGCTAAACTCTCTTGATCTTTGTCTGAGACTATACAGAAGTAAACCCACATTTGCTCTGATGTCAGATACTGCTGTCAATCCTAATTATCAGATTACAATTCGAAAAGCCACACTAAATATAGAACGAGTTAAAGTTATTGTTGCTACTTTATTGGCCCATGCTAAAATTTTGCAAACCACGAATGCATTTTACCCAATTGGAAGTTTTGAAATGCGCTCATCAAATATCTCTGCAGGTACCAGAAATCATGTCATACAAAATTTAATTACAGGTCAGATTCCTACACGATTGATCTTTGCATTTGTCACAAGTGAAGCATAGAATGGAGCCTTTAAATCAAACCCATTCAACTTCCAACATTTCAATCTCTCATTTTTCTCGCTGTCTTTGGATACACAAGCAATACCGCTACACCTTTTGATAATTTCAGGATACTTCTGCAAATATTTGAATAAACGTTTTTGTCTCGCGCTCTGTGCAACGAGGAGACTTATTGGCTTATCATCATCATCATCAACAGCATTTTCAAGGTTTTCTTTTCTACTTGAATACGCACAAAATTCAGGGGTAAAGACGAGTTGCTGTGGTATAATATTTGGAGACATTTCAGGAGGTGGTAAAGGCGACTGTATTGATGACAGGTGAGTTTGAGGGTTAATGGTTGAGGCAGAGGTAGACTCTGTTGTACAGGTTCACTTTCTTCACGTCTCTTTACATTAAGATATTTCTGCAACATATCTAAATAGTGCTCTAATTTCTGATGAATGTTCAAATTTTGAGTTTTTAAAATCTTGTTGATCTGTCTATCCAATTGCTTTTCACGTTTTTTAAGAGATCCAACTATCTCTTCTTCCTCTTTGACTTTTGAATTGGAAGGTAACACATCGGGCTGATGCTGTAGTTGCGTATTAATGAGTCTATTATATTCATGAGATGGGAGTAACACGTACTTCAGCATCTTTGATGTTTCAGCAAAGCAGTTTGTTAAGCACTGGTACTGCTACGGTACCGAGGAGTAGAGGGAGAAGGAACCCGCTTCCACGTTCGTTTAGAAAACACTTCTTTACACGTAATGAAATCTTCTTATGTGCCAAACCTTTTATCTTCTTCATATGCTTTCTTATTCGCGATGTCCACGTGACCTTGTTATGTAAAATGTCATGACAAATTTCGCACAAGGCTTTCACTTGATTTAAAGTGGTATGTTGCATTAAAACCTTCCGACGTCTGGGTTCAGTATGTTTCAAGGTCCCGAGAAAATGTCGGTGTTTCACTACCAGTGGAATCATTGTAATACGTACACTCTGCGTTCCAACGGGTAAATGAATTGATATGTTGTTAAATGCGGGTTAAATGTTGGGCAAGATAAAATAAAATTATTATCTAGATCAATAAAAAGATTAACATTAAATATGTATCTAGATAAGATAATAGATAATATATTGTAATATAATCTAGATAAAGATAAAAGATAAAAATAAATTATCTAACAAAATAAGATAAATTTTCAGATAACAAAATAAAGAACACAACACATGATTATTATGAATTTTTATCATTTTTATTTTACATTTCATTATGTTTTAATAATAATAAATTTTCAAAGTTTTTGTCACTTAATAAATTTCTTCTCGGTGTTATAATCTGTGCCCCACATGAAAACATTCTCTCTACAGGAGCTGAGGACGGAACTGTAGTATTGTAATTCAGAAATATTTTTTTAACAACTGGAAATTCATTTAATACAAGAAGCGACTTTACGTTTGACTCTAAAAATCCCAGTCCCTAAAGTTGTGAGAAGTTTTCAGATGAAAATTGTGATTTTTTCTCGCCGTTTTGTTCTGTTAAACATGAAAAGAAATCATCAGTGGAATCAGTGGATGCATTCATATTTTCCGTGGCACCAAAATGCTCCTTGCCAACGTTATCACATTCCTTTAAGAATAATTCCTTGCATTTTTCCACGGAATGACTAGGAAAGTATTTTACCCGATACCGTGGGTGGCTTATGGTCGCCAAAATAAACCATCTGCTGCTTGAAACTTCTAATGACATAGATGGGAACCTAACATATAGTTGAGCTAGCATAATTTCAACCAAGTTTTTACAATAATTTAAAAAGGATAATTTTTTTAGTTTTGTTTCAACAGCAAACAGTGTTGGTAAAACAATTCCAAAATAGCAATCATTTTCTGCTTGCAAAATATCTAAAGCCATTGCAATAGGTTCCATAACCGAGACATATTCAGTTAAAAATTCAATATCCGCTGATTTAAATTGTGGAATTTTCAATTCATCAAAGAGTGATCTCAGCATATCTTTGTGTGCTAAGAGTTTATTTACAGCTTCATAATATGAATTCCAACGTGTTACCACAGGTAATACAAATTTTGTCTGGCAGCTTGCTTCAGCCACATCTGCAGCTTTAGTGCTTCTGCTAATCAGATTCCAAAATGCGATTGCCTTACTAAACGCTGAAGTATAGTGTTTCTTGTAAACTATTTGATTGGCAGCTTTCTTGGCATCTGTGGTTGCTAACAAATTTAAAGTGTGAGAACAGCATCTCATTTGAGGTGGTAACATTAAATCATTTTCATTTTTATCTAAATAATCAGTTAATGAGTCGAATAAAAAAGTTGCAACTTCCAAACTTTCATCTGTATCATTATCGTCTACAGGCTGATATGAAATACTAGCAAAATCTACCTCGTTTAGCGCAGGAAAACACCTGAAAGCTTTTGAAAAGTTAGCAGCATTGTCAGTTACTGTATGAGTCAATTTTTCAATATCAATATCAAAATCTACATGAATTTGGGACAATAGCTGAGCAATTTTATCAAATGTGTGTTCAAATTTAAATCTTCTACAGGCTAAAAAAAAAGATCTCCTTTCAAAGCTGTTGTCATCAATAAAATGAATTGTCACCCCCAAATAACTCTTGTTATTGCATGACCACACATCAGCAGTTGTGCATAAAAAATCTTGTACTCTAAACAGTTCAGTCATTCTTTCCTTCATAGTTTTGGACAATTTTTCGATTTGTAATGATAAGCTTTTTCTGCTGATCACAACAATTCCCAAACCTTTAGTTAATCCAGTGACCAGGTCTTTAAAGGCAGGTTTTTCGACTGTGCATAATGGCCTCATTTCTTGGACGATATACTGCATAATTAGTTGATTAACCTAAAAAAAAAGTTAGAACATTAAACACACTTCACATTATTTTGAGGATAGGAAAAATCCCCAATCTTAAAGAGCAAGGGAGGATAGCAAAAGTACAAAACCCCCAAAGCAAAAGCATAAAAGAAGACACAATCTCCAAATGAAGCCTTAATTATTACAGTGTGTCTTTCTTTCTTCCCTGATTTTTTTCCTGACCACCGGCAGCAAAAAAAAAAAAATCTGTCTTGCTATAATATTATTGATATTTTTCAAACTTTTTGTTCCTATTTTGCATTTTTTTGATGATTTTGTAAAAATTCCCTGAATTTTCCCGGTTATAAAATATTCCCTGACTCGTCGTTTGGTTGATGTCTAGGTTTATTTCTTAAAATGTAATAAAAATTACTTTTATGAAAATCATTAAAAAAATTTAAAGTAAACACAGAAGAAATATATTTATACAAAAAAAAATTACTAGAGAAGATACAATTTTATGGAAACTATAAAAAATATTCTTTATAGAAAAATATACAGTGGACCCTCGATATAAGGATAATCCACATATAAAATTTTTAATGGTTTTTCATAAAATTAATTTTTGATATATAGACTCTAATAAATAAAAAAGAATAAAAATTATGGATGTATTTGCACAGATTTACAGTTTCGTGCACACTTTTTGCCAAACGTTCATGATTTTCTCCGAAATGCAATTAAATGCGTGGATTTACACTTTCGAACAAACCAGAAGGAGAATTTTAAAATAGAATTTTCCCTGTTGGCAGTTGTAGTTTTTGTCCTCTGCTGGCAAGGTTTTTGTCCGCCCCCTCCTCCCCCCATTGTTATACCAGTGGCTAGGTGAAGTTTATACTGCAAAAGCAAAACATCTCAAACTGAATGAATTTTTGCAATAGGAACTTCATAAAAAACTACCTAATAAAAAGCTACTAATGTTAACGTTACCAACCTCATCTTGACTGATTCGTTCAGTTACTGGAGTTGTGGCACATGGCCTAAAATGCTTCATTAAGGAAGACTGATTCTGCTTCGTTTTAGTGTCAGTTCTCTTTTGTTTCATTTTTTTGACTTCTGATAACAGCAATGGATGTTTTCTCTAAAGGATATTACGATTTAATTTACAAAATATCCAAAATAAGGGCAGTGCATCACATAATTTTATTTTATTACTGAAATTTATAATATGATAAAATTATACTTTACCTTTATATGACTTTAAAAGTTTCCTGTTGATGAAATGGCACCAGATATTGTTTGACCGCATTTCTTGCATTTTGCTGAGACTTTATCACCGGTTTTTGATGTTATGCAGTATAATGATCCATCCAGTAAACTGGGAATGTTTTTTTTTACACATGAAACCGATTCAAGAGTAGAAAGTTCAGATTCTATAATGGATGCTTTTTCATTCATCTTGCATTCAGGAAGAACGTTCTTGTTCCCGTTTACAGGTGTGGTGTGTGCACTCTAATTTAACTGTTTAATAATTCAGTTACTAGTTACTGTTGTATATTATTGTGTAGTAGAGGGAGAAAAGAGGATTGGAGGAAAAAAAAAAAGGCAATGAATTTCTCAGCTAATCACATGAAAGAAAGGAGCCTGAGTCATAGCCCATCGCATTAATCATGCATTTCTCATCAGATCCTTCCAATTCATAGAAAAATATTTTCATTAATTTTTTTAAAAATGCAACCTTTATAAAATATAGAGAAATTAAGAAATAGATAAGATAAACTAGGCTTAGATAAAGATAAAGATAAAAGATGACATATTTGAAAATATATCTAGATAAGATAAAAGATAAATACTTTTCATCTAAGATATTTATCTAGATAAATTTATCTAGATAAGTCCCAACACTGTTTATCCGTATAGACAATAATCGGCCTTTCATGAGGAAAGATCTTCCAACGAAGTCTGATGACGTCAGGACATGTCTGTGCCAAGTCTAAGAGTGGATAACTATGTGGCTCATGTGTTGCATCACTAAAAGCTTCGACTAAAAGACGACCATATCCAGTCTGCGTTGCAAGGGTTCATATTTGTCCGATATCTCGAGGTGATTTTAAGAGAAAGATGAACTGTGTGTTCAAGCTTATCATAGGAATAATTTTTGAATGTGCGAAGAGGTTCTGAGTGATCAAAACAACTGAAAAATTTAAATGATGGCTATAGCGTGTATATATCTTTTCAATGATTTCAGCTTCTTTAACTTCATTCATCAAATCATCCAAAATCAAGAGTGCATGCTCCGGAATACGTTCATGCACCATCTTTTCATCAGGTAACCCCGCATGTGATGTTAGGTAGGTTAAATTTTTTACAATTGGGGGTATAAGTGCTCCATAACAATAGATTATTTCTGTAGGTGGTGGCTCAATCAACTCGTGTTGATACTTCAACAATTCAGCAACAAGAGATGACTTACCACTTCCACTACTACCAGCTATAAGTGCTGAAAAACATTGAGTAAATTTCACAGAGGCCATTAATTCCATATTTGCAATTGGTGTGGTGTTTGTAAAATGGCAAAACATTTCTTCTTGAAGTGAATTTATTCCTCATTTTTTATGTTATTAATATATAATTTGATTTTTATTTAATTTTTTATTTTATTTTTTTCTATTATTTATTTACTTTCAATTTTTTATTTGATTATTTCTTTAATTTTATTTATTTGTTTATTTTTTTAACTTTCCATTCAAAAAAAAATAAAGTTTAATTCTATATTTCTCAAATCATCTTAAGTTGTTTTTTTTTTTGAAAAAGAAATAATCCCAAAAAGAACACAACTTCATTTATCTTTGGAAAATGATACTTAAATTTATTAACACTTTTTTTTTACTATATAATATTCATTCTTTTTTATATTTTTTTAATAATTAAAAATAGCTTATTAATATTATTTTAATACAGTACAATTTTATATATTTTACAATGAAAAATTAAAAATAAACACGTTGGAATGTACAATTTCACATTGTATATAATTTTTTAAAATCAGAATACATGTACTTTAAAAAAAATCCCTTTATTTTACAAAACATACATTTCATGTTAAACAATCTTCAAACTATATTAAACACTATACAAAAAAGAAATGAATTTTTTTACAAGTGAAAAAATTAAAATACTATCTACATCGGCGAAGGAGAGAAAAATGAGGACTTTCCAACAGTGTCTGCCTGTGTGTGTGCGTGTGTGTGTGTGTGTGTGTGTGTGTGTGTAGAAACAAATGTTTGAAAGGAACGTACACTCTTGAATTAATGAAAAATGAATACTCAGAAAGGTCCTGTGTAACCATTTGGGTAACTTATTGTTAAATCCCCTTTCTTTGAGAATCGCTTCTCATTCGTACAGCGAAATGTTTTGGTTATTGGTTTGTTAAACAAACCCACTGTGACTTTGTTTCTGATGAGGTTAAAAGTTACCGGGACCTGTAGAGTTGCTGACAAACTGTTGCCTCGTACGAGTTCCTCAATTGCATCAGGAGTTAAAATTTCTCTTGCACTTCTCGTAAGTGTGATGCCTTTACACTTCTGCTCGGCATCACCATTAGAAAAGTACAAGAAGTTAATTTTAGTTCCTACCACAACGAGCTTCTGGATAAACACATATGACCCGTACTTATCGGCAACTTCATCTGTCAACTCCCCTAGGTTTGAACCACGTGGTAGGAGTTCACGGTCAAATGGTTCCATGTAAATAATCGAGTCTTTATCCGAATGTTTGACTTTTTTTCAGAGGGCTTTCATCATGCGATACAACTCCATTCTCCCAAAACATGTAATGAATGAGGCAATGACAACGTTACCTTTTTCATGCACAGTTGGATGAATGGTCTTGTAAGAAATGAGTACAACGTCTTCACTCACAATGTCGAGGTCAGACACCTCCAGAGATGGAGTGTTAAAAATTTTGTAGAATTCAGCGTATGTTTTAATGAATTTTGTAGATTGTTTCAGATCCTCGTTTAATCCGAGGTAACCCCAAGCATTGTTCAGGCATAATTTACAGATGGATCGTAAGCCAGGGTTCTTTTCAAATTTGGTGGCGTCGAGGGTTATTCCTTCCCGTTGTTGTATGTGGTTCAAAAAGGCCTGTCGTTAGCTCTCTGTTTGAGCAGACGAAGGCCAATCAATACTTTGGATTTTCCCGCCGATAAAGGTGTTCACATATTCAGAAAAGGGATGTTTTACCATGAACTTTGTCATATGTGAACTTCTCTTTGTAATTCCATACTTCAAAAATTTCTATTTTATATCCTTGCTCGAGAGCCAGATAAAATTCTGGCGTGCACCTGGTCGCTGTCATTGCTTGCTCTGCATCATTGTGACTACATAAATCTTTCGATTGTACTTCGCCACAACTTCTACAGAGTGGGAAAAACAAACGACCTGAGCTTCTGTAAGGAAGAACCGGAAGGAATAAGTCTCCTGGTGCCAATACTGTGGCTTTGATCAGCCAAAACAAAAATTAGGGGATCTGTTAAAATTGGAAACTATTATTTCTGGATGGCCTTTAGGATAAGTCTCATACTTATTTACATATGGATAAAGCGACGTGAAATCTAAATAAGAAAGCTTTTCGCTTTCTGTCGCTTCAACCAACCCAGCTGCGAAACTTTCACATCTCCCTCCGTAAAACGCATCTCTAAGCGAAATAAAAGGATTCTGTTCTACCTGTGGTTCTTACAGAATTTAGCCATTTCAACATCTTGTCTCAATTTTTCATCAAATTCACATTCCCAGACTACTTTAAATATGTGGTCTGGGAGTTCCTGCCTCAGGAAACTAAGATGCTCGAGCGTTCGCTGGAAATTCTCAGCATTATTGAGATTACCATGAATGCTACGAGCATATGGCAATGTGCATTTTGGACAGGAATGCGATCGTCCAAAAAGTAAGGACCGACACGGCGCTCAAAACCATTTGCGGCCGATGATATTCGAGATTGCGGATGTTGGAATTGCTCCCATGCCAGCCATTTCAGAGCTTTTACACTCTGACGACTGCGACTGGTATAACCACCAGCTGGAACAATACCTATGGAGCGAATGCTAAGGTACTTCGCTCGTAATACTCGATTACAAAAACCAGCAATAGTGACGTCATTGAGGAAAGGATTGTAACCTGTAAAATCCAACATGATGGAAGCAAATTTCTTGCAACCTACTCTAAGTAGTTGGATGTCACTTTTACAGTATTGTACGAGTTGCTTCATCATGTCCCACTCGTCTCCAACATGTAACTTTTCAGCTATATACCAGAGTTTGAATTCCTCAAACACAGGTTTCATTTCTTCTGGTTTAAACAATTCAATAGCAGGTAATGCACCTTTGTAATTACTGGTGGTTTTGTTCAAGAGTGCGAACGGGAAAAAACCTTTCTTTGTTTCACAAATTCCAAATGCTCGTGGAAATTCACGTAGAGGAAGCGTAATGAATGAGAGGGAGTCTATAAATCTAATTTTCATTTCTTTTACCCGGATGTATAAAATTTTTGAACCTCTGTAAATTACGTCTGGTGTGACACCGTATTTAAATAAGTATCACATGAAGAACATGCCATCGAACGAGCATAAATTATGTGCAAATACAGTTGCATTTGTAAATATAGGACGTGTGCCTTTTTGACGGAAAGGTTTTGTAAATAAAAAATCCAGGAATTTATCCATAGCACCTTCTCCTTGGAAAACTTAAAAGACATAGTCTCCACCCATGGACTCATCCTGGTAACTCATCACCACGAGAACAGGTTGTATCTCTCCTGTTTCAACATCAAAAAAAACATATCGCTGAACATTGTCTTTTTTATTTTTGTTGGAACGATTCTTTCGAGACTGGTTTTCATTCCCGGTTAGAACAAAACAGAGGCCAGGCTCATGCTGTCCATAGCAGCGAATACAATGTTTCTCGTCACAAATGTGACCTTTCTAAGTTTCATAAATGCATTTGCATGTACCATACCTTTTGTGTGCAACACAAGATTTAATGCACTCGTGTGGTTTTAAATGGGTGTCAAAACATACAGAACCTTTAAATAATCGATTACAAATATTACAATATTTATAATCGAAGTTTAGAGATTGCATGTGTTGACCCCCGCATGTACCACACCTTTCACCACAAAGTTGGAATTTTTTCTTCTGAGAGTTGTGAAACATTGCTCCACAACGCTTGAAGAACCCCCTCTTACGTAAATGAAGTGTAATAGGTGGACGTGGTTTGAGAAATTGATGTGGATAAAATATCTCGTAATCAGGAGCGCAAGTACGCACAACAATTTCGGCATTCTTTTTATCTGCTAAAAATGTTTTGAAATTTTTCAAGACTCTCGAGACTACCGGAATTCTCGGGGTCAACGCCTGCCTCTGTACATAAATGCAGTGCCCTATGCTTCTGACAACTGTTACAACTGGAACGTAAAGATAAATATTCATTTACTTTTGCTTTAATCACATGTGGTGGTTCTTTATTTTCCTCTGCCTATTTCCACTCCTCGTGTGCCAATGCCACGACCAGTGCCTGAGGTAAACACAAGGCATCAGAATTATTTATCCGAACGACCGAAGACTTTAAAGACAAATGGTCCTCGACTCGAACGGCATTATGATCTGCATTACCCGTTGCAGGACGGGGGCGGTAATGCAGAACGTTCTCCCCTGTGAATTCATCGATCAAACCAAACCGTTAATTCACGGCATCAAGCAAAGAAGGTGCTCGGATTACGACACGTGCATGGTCATATTCGGAACGTCTTCCTCGCAGGGTTTGGTCAAAAACACGATCAAAAATCGATCGGAGAACGTCTGGTAAATCCGACAACTCAACTTCATTCATTTTTTTAAAATTTAATTGGTAATTAGTTGTTTGGACTTTATATTTTCTCGAATGACTATTGCCAATTTCATTTAATGAAAAAAAACGGTCAGGGGAACCAGAGCTCGTGTGGTTGATTGATAATGCATGACCATCTTGTGTTGTATTGGGCATGGTAGATGAAGAAGAAGAATTGGAGAGGTTGTGCTGGATAAAAGATGAAGAATCAGAAGGGAGAGAATGGGGTCTGGATTGAAGGATGCTATTTGAGGATTCTGAGACGGGGAGTTGCGGTAGTGGTGGTGCTGGTGGTGGTAAGGATGATTGAGTAGAGGATAAGGCTGACTGGACTAGAGTGGTTTTGGTTGGTGAACAATGAGGTGAAGTGGGTTTTCCAAGCCCTCTCTGAGCACGTTGGTATGCGAGAGAGAGCTTGTTATGGTGAATTTTTGGATTTAGGATGGGAAATTGAGATTGAATGGATGAGGATGGGGGAATCAAATTTGGATTAGGATTTGGTTTTTCAATTCCTCTTTGAACACGTTGGTGCGCAAGAGAGAGTTTGGGATGGTGGATACGTCTCAGTTTTGTTGGTGGTGGGGTGGAATAAAGATGTCTTCAGGGGATGTCGGGGTTGCTATGGTGTTAACTACACGTATGATAGAGCAGGAGGGACTTTGGACGATTATAGGATGGGTTGAACGGGTCTTGCCACTGAATAATCTTTCATCTAATGCCTTATTTAACTTTGGGTGATCGTTTTTTGGAAAAGAAAGAGTGTGATTAATGCAAGGTGAGCTATCACGAACACATAAATTTAAAGGTTCGTATTGTACTGGATCAAAAAGTTCAGTTTCTGGAGCCACATTTCCCCGTGTATATAAATTTAAAGGTTGGGTCATTTTTTAAAAAAGGTGTGCTAAATGCAAATGTATAAAAGTTTACAAAGTGTAATTATTTTTCAAAAAAAATAATGAAAAACTTATAATCTATAATTGTTTTCAAATAATATTGGTACAACTCTTATGGTCACGTATGTCTCGTGCAAATTTAGTGACAGTGATCGTTCACTTTCAAGTCCTTTGTTCTTGTACACAAAGAACCAGTTTATCAATACAGTTGAAAAGTCATTGACTTTTAGCTCCTTCGTCCGAATTGAGCAAACTGTAGTTTTTGGAATATTGACAACCTCTTTTTACATATATTTAAAACTCCACTAACGTTTTATAAATAGGGAGAAATTCCCTAATTCGAAAACAGATTGTTGCTGTTTTTCTTCTGTTTCTAGAAACACTTATGTAACCAACACCTTCTGGTCTCTTTGAAAGTAATGAAATGTTCAGCTTCTTCGACGTAATATGAGAAGCGATTATGTTAAACTAAAATGTAACAAATATAGGAGGGAGGGAAAAAAACAAACTTACTCAGTTGAATGCCGGTAAAGATGAGTAAAATAGATGCGTAACAAAGCCAAAAATTTATTGAGTTTGTATTGTGATTCAATGAACCAAGAAAAGAAAAACCCTACAGCTCACAAATGCTGAATCTGGTATATCACCATTTCGAAAACATGACACATCATAAGAAAAGACATCCAATTGGTCTATTTCATAGATATTAGAAAGTGTATGGCTGAGAACCCCATTACGTTTAAAAGTAGAAACACTCTTTTGGCATTGAAAATACTGATGATAAATGTCATCATCATAATCAGTGGGTGCAATGAACTCCACAAATTTAGTACGAATACATCGACTAAAAACAGTGTCTTTGACAAAGAGTTTTGTAGCCACATACACTTGTCTTGTTTTGAATTTACTCATTTCTCTTACCATTTAAGTGATCTTTGTTCGGGCAACCTGTATACAGGTCTCCTTGCTTTTAAAATTTGGACTTCGTTTTAAAAAAATAGTCTCTGCAAGGTTTTTTAGGCCACTGCGATAAGGACAATTGCTAGAAACGGATTTTTTGAGTAAAAACACTTTAATTGAAACTGTATCTCGACTGCATTTGTGCATCTTTCTGTAGAGAGAGAGAGAGAGAGAGAAGAGGAGTTGCAAAAAGGATATCACTAGGAATGCTAAGAGGTATTGGGGGGACGACAATTACAAAAACAAAATATACTTACAGAAGATGATCGTCTACGGACAGGGTTTCGCTCCTCCGACGAAGGCCTTTCCGGATCTGAATAATCCTCCTCCTCCGGGTCGATGTAACCCCCTACTTCGGGATTTTCAATGGTGGCCAGACATAGGTCATCAAGTGTTAGTGACTCGTGAAACCGACGAGTCTCTGACTCCGAAGTAGACAGTAAAGGAGACCTAGATCGGCTCCTTGCCTTTAGCGGTGTTGGAGGGCGAGCAATTTCCTCATCCGAAAGATCCACGTAATGTTCCAGACGGGAGCGCTAGACATTTTTGAAAAAAAAGTTAATGTAAAACAAGCGAAGAAGAAAAAGAAGTAGAAGTTAGGAGAAAATAAGTAAAAAACACAGTAAAAACTTACACGTTGTAAACGTATGAACTCCCCAGCTTCAACATGCCGAGAATTTATATGTGGTGTGGACCCACATTCCTCAGTTTGAGAAGAAGAAGAAGAAGACTACATAGAAAAATGAAGATAATTGTTTAAAATAGTCAAATTTTAAAATGGAAGGAATTGTAAAGAAGGCTTGGGGCAAAACAACATACACAGAGCGTTGGTAGTGATGACCAATGGGAATGGGTTGATTTGCAGTCCTTTTTAGTTTGAGGTTTGCTCTGAGTAGCAGACACTAGAAATGCAAAAACAAAATTCAATGTCTAGGTATACATCAGTTGCAAACCAAAAACCTTGTATTATTTAGAACAGGGTTGGAAGTTAAAAACTGGAAGGGAAAACAGTAAAGACATTTAAAATCATACTTACTATTTGTCGAAGAAGAAGCTGGTTGTTTAGTCTAAGTGATCAAAACTGCTGACTTGGAACTACAAGTTCAGTAGGTTTGGAAGACCCGTGCTTTTTGCTAGCAAAAACGCCCAGTATTTAAAGGAAAACCGCAAGAATCGATTAACATTTCTCAGCAATGATTAACCAATGATATGTTGGAAAGGATGAGAAGGCGGGTTCTCATGCGACTACCTACCAATGACCTTCTTCGCTGGACCAATCACCGTCATACTCGGGTATGAGTCATCACAATGACTGAATCTTAACAACTAATGGCCTCATGCTAGAAACCGGTTATGTATTAACTACAAACGTCTATGTGAATTTTTTTTGAAACAAAAATTTAGAAAAACAGAATTTAGAGAATTATTATGAGAATTATTTGTAAAAAAAATATGGATATATACTCTTTAAATATGGAAAATTCACTTGGTAAAACTTTCCAAATTTTCATTTTATTAAGAGAGAGTGAAAGAGAAAGTTGTTCTAAACTAGAAAGTTTGTATTATTTATACACTAGTTAGAAATCTTAGTATAAATTAAATTATATATATAGTACCATCAAGAGTTACCTAGAGTCATGGATATATAAAACTAGCAAAGTCACCCGGCATTGCCTCGCATAATTTCTGTTGTAAGTGAACAGAAGAAACACAAGAAGTTAAATGATAACTCAATAATACCTGAGCAATTTAGAAAAACAGAATTTAGAGAATTATTAGAATTATTAGTAAAAAAATAATATAGATGTACACTCTTTAAATATGGAAAAATCACTTGGTAAAACTTTCCATTCTTCATTTTATTAAGAGAAAGTTGTTCTAAACTAGAAAGTTTGTATTATCTATACATTAGTTAAGAATCTTAGTATAAACATTTTATTAAGAGAAAGTTTGTATTATTTATACACTAGTTATGAATCTTATTATAAATTAAATTATATAAATAGTACCATCCAGAGTCATCCAGAGTCATAGATATATATAAAACTAACAAAGTCACCCAGCATTGCCTGGTATAATTTCTGTTATAAGTAAACAGAACAAACTCAAGAAGTTAAACAATATCTCAATAATACCTGAGTCAATTTTTTTTAAAACAACTTAAAGCTATGTAGAATTTAGAAACAATTTAGTAAGATGGAGAATAATTTACAATGATTTTTTTTTAGAAAATGAAGGTCAAATGCACTAGGGTAAAAATAAAATCGAAGAAAAGTGTAAAACTTGTTCATTCTGATAAAACTTATAATTTATAGAATAAAACTCCATCATGAAGTAGGAAGATAAACAGTAGTTGTAAAAACTTTTATTAAAACTGAAAATAAAATTTCCAGATTTTTGAAATCCAAAGGCAAAAAATAATAATGATGAGAGCAAAAGAGGGGCTTTCTGTGGGAAAATTCCAAGATTCAGAAAGTTGTCTGGAATTAGGAATGAACAAAGGAGGGGAATCACACAAAAGAGATAGGGGAATTTCTTAGATGACAAGAAATCTTAAGTCCGACTCTATTGGAGCCCGTCCTTAAAAACTACATTCCTAAGCAATTTGAAGCTAAAGAACCATTTTGAACAGACTTTCCCATGAGTTTCCCAGACAGTAGATAATATTTTAAAACACATTTCTTATAAGATAGAACAAATTCATATTCTTCCCAAAAGAGAACATTTCACTGACATTTGCAGAGAGGGGGAAAAAACAGGTAGGGAGTTTAACAATAGGAGGGTGGAATGAATAGATTGGAGAAGAAGAAGGAAGGGAAAGGGGCTTTATTTACAACCTGCAAAAGTTTCACTCCATTTGACCAGAGAAAAGGTAGGGGAGAGGGAGACTAGGAGGGCAGGCGGCACAATAAGTTCAAAGAGAAGATGAAGAGGAAGAGGAAAGGGGCTTTATAACCTTGAAAAGGCTAGACTCCATATCTAAAAACAACATTCCACTGGTAGGGAGGAAATAATGCACCAATATGTTCAGAATCAGACAAAAAGTAGGGAGAAAAATCCAATGAAACTCTGAGCTTTGTATCCACCATGTATGTGATTGGTTGGCATATAAATAGACAGGCAGTCTCCAATAAAACTCTGAGCTTTATATATTTATTGTATGTGATAGGTTGGTATGTAAATACACTTAAAAACATTGGTTAACTTGTGGAAGGGGGCTGCCCAAGCAGAAACTCCACCTACTCCTACCTGAGCTGAGAAGTGAACCAAATAAAGTGAAAAACATTTCAAAACGTAGTTGGATCTTAGACAAACAGCAAATAAACTAGTTAGCTTGCAATGGAGACATTAACTTTCAAATTTTTTCGTAAAAAGCACAGGAAATCTTTAACAGAATAAAGTGGAATTTGTTAAACTAAGAAGAGAGTTTTAAACATAAATGCATGCATTAGGAAAAAACGCATACGAAACTGTATTTACAGAAAGTAATCTGTCTTGTATTTTTTTTGGTTTTTAACTTTTTTAGTTCATGGCTGCATCCTTGATGCCACTTAACAATATTTAACAGAAGCTGGATTAACAATATTTAAAAACTTTTTGTACAGTACACTTTTCGCGATTAATCATTTAACCAAAGCGGAAAAAAAAGACATTAAAAACAATGGTCGACTCCGGGGAAAATTCGAATTCCTATTGCCGTCTGAAATAAATTTAAGTAACAAAGATCTTGATCGACTACAGCAAATAAATTTCACACTTCCAGGCCAGATCGCGATTTTGGATGGCAATATACTTTATTCTAACTTAGAGTCGATAATAAGGCATCTAAAAATATTATTCTCAGGTTTTTATGCCTACGGAATTGACCAATGTTTAATTTTGTCTAAATTATTGGGTAATGACGTACAAAATATGGAAGAACATCTACCACCACTGGATTAAAAATCGATCACAAACCCACACTACAAGAATACATCTGCACGGGATGTTTATAGCAACCTTCGAACTGTAACAAGGCTCGCGAGAATTTATGAAGGAGAAGAATTGGCAGAAGATTGGTGTTGAATTGTCAATAAAAATTAATGAAAAAAAAAAGAACTGAGATTAAATTTATAAGAAAAAGTGAATAAACTAGCTCTGAAACCTTGTGAATTGTCAAAATTTCATTAACTCATTGTAATAATAATATAAAAAATATTAAAAAAAAAACATTAAAACTTAATTTTAATATTAATTTCATTAAATCATTTGTGGAAATAAAAAATAAATTATTATAAACTTAATTAAATATTATTTAAAACTTTGCAGGGGGGGAAGCATTAAAATACTAATTAAATATTAATTTTATTAGAACTTTGTAAAAACAGAAAAGTAATTCCTCCCCATCCCACTCTGGTTCTTTTACCATGAGTTTGTGGCACCATCTAGTGACAAGAAATGTAATTCCTTCACTCCCCACTCTGGTATTTTTTACCATGAGCTTGTGGCACCATCTAGTGACAAGAAATGTAACCAGATCTGAATCCTCTTTGAGTACTGAAATTTAAGGGAAAGGGTTAAAATAAGTTTAAAAGGGTTAAATAACCCTTCACTGACATTATTGACAGGTCATCAATGAATGAATCAATTAATTAGAGAAATTAACCACTTAATTAGTGTAATTAACCCATTCATTAAAAACAATAGAAAAGATTAACTAGGAAATTATGCAAATTAGCTCTATTGTGTACCCTAGAGTGGGACCAATAACTACTACTCCCATCTACTTTTGCAATCCTTCGGGGTCTGCTATCCAGATAGTTGTAGATGCATTCGTTTTGGGCCTTGTTACTCTTTCCACTGAAAATTTGTTTAATCAAATATTTCGTTCTCTTTAAAATCAATTTACTGTTTGTTATTCTTTCGTTTTCGCATGCGTGAGTCTGTTTGAAAAAAAAAATTGTCTTTCATGGGATCCTTTGTTAGCCAACAGGCCCTACCTCTTACAGTGTTGTTGGTTTTATGTGAATTTAAGCTAAAATTGTGTGTTTAAAATTATAACTTTTCCTTTTTCAACACTGTTGAGATTTATACGTGCTTCTCGTTACTAATATATGCCTGAAATGATTTGCTGTGATCGATAAAAATGCTGCATTTCTCGCTACATCAATTCGATACGGTTAACCAAACCTTTAGCTCTCTCTGTCTCTCACTCTCTTTCTTTCAAGGTTTCTTGCTCCTTAATCTTTTGTAAATACAAATGCTAAATGATTTCTCTTCCTAAGGTATTTGTCAACGAATACAATTACACAATGTGTATGCTACATATCCTTTTCTCTTTTGACACAAGTAACACGTATTTTTCTGTGCTAATTTCTCAAAAACAACAAGTCACAGTAAGGGTGACGTAGGCAGAATTGAAGTTCAAATAAACGTTTTCGAATTAATGTTAGGGTTTGCACCAGTTAGGGCAACCACTCACACCTCTTCTTTTAAGTTTCTCCAGTTTTTTTTGGTTTTTTTTATGCTTTCATTTACTCTCAGCGTTGGTAAACATCCAAATATGCTGATGATCGTTACTGTTTCCCGACGATTGCGAGTGCATTTGTACTAACATGGTATATACATTTCGACAGAAACAGATTAACTGACATTGTTAACAGGTTGCTTTCCTGAAATTAATTGAACACAGATGTTAATTCTTCAATTCAACTATTCTTTTTACTTTTGATACGAAACTTAGGATATTTTATTTTCTTTGTTGTTGTTATTTCTACAGTATATGTAAAGATGTAAGCAGTGGGTTCCTATTAACAAATTGGTACGTAACTGTTATCAGCTACTTGGGCACTGTGTACAATGTTTGGCATGAACAGAGTTGCAGATCCCCTACTTACTGCGTTTTGCAGTAATACGAACTAAAAAATAGTCGTGTCTTTCAGTTAGGATATGTTTTATGGGTTATTCGGCTAATTAAACTCTGCCTCTTGGTTAATTTATTGGTTCATTATTTTAGTTGACTACTGATAACCCCGAGCCATTGAATTAGAGGGGTGACATCGCAAACTTTATAAATACAGTTTCCCACTACGTATGTTTAATTTTCTTCTACTATGATAAATTTAGGTTAAAATAACACTCTGACTTTTTACCATTACTTGACTGTGTGCCAAACACAGTGCAGTGGGTAGAACATCAGGTTATCATTCACTGGTTGAGTGATGGTCCAAGTTCAATTCTCTGTGACTCTAGGGCCCAAATTTGCACAGTTTGCAGAGGAATTTGTAGCCATTCCTCTTGAAGCACAGTTACAAGTTCAGCACGTGTACGCGGTGGGGGGAAATGTTTCCTCACTCGATCCTCTAAGATACCCCACACAGGCTCGATAATGTTGAGATTCGGCGATTGAGCGGCCCACGGCAGATGCTGAAGCTCATTGTCATGCTCATCAAACCACTCTGCGACAATTTTTGCAGTATGAATGGGGCAGTTATCATCCTGGAACACTGCACCACCGTCTGGGAAGAGTGTTTGAACCATAGGGTGTAAATGGTCCTCCAAAATGGTCTTATAGTTCTTGGCAGTGACACGTCCCCTGAGAACAATTAGTGGACCCAATGTGTACCATGATATTGCACCCCAAACCATTACTGATCCACCTCCGTGTTTGACTGTGGGTGCCAAGCAGTCTGGGTTGTAGGCATCAGAGGGGCTCCTCCAGACGAATACCCTCCCTGTTGTTTGGAAGACAGTGTAGCTGGACTCATCCGAGAATATGACGTGTTTGAGGTCATCCAACGTCCAGGCTTTATGCGTCTGGCACCACTGAACCCGCTTGGAGGCATTTGTACTACTGATGAAAGGCTTTGGTATAGCAACCCTGCCATGGATGTTGGATTTATGCAGGTAACGACGGATTGTCTTCATGCACACAGGTTCCTGGAGGTGTGTATTCATTTCTGCGGTGATTTCTGCTGCGGTGGTTTTCCGCTTTCATTCAACAATCCTGGTCAATGTCCTGACGTCTCTTTCCGACAACTTCCGTTTTCCCCTGCAGTTGCTCCTCCTGGACATGGTTCATCCTTCCTGTTCATATGCACACATCACCCTGGATACTCTAGCACGTGAGACATCACAAAGTGTGGCAGTTTTGGACACAGATGCACCTGCTAGACGCGCCCCAACAATCTGCCCTCTTCTGAAGTCGGATATATCTCCCATTATAGCGCTCTGCACAGACAATTTGAAGCTTACTATCGAACTTTTCTACTGGAGTGACTACCAAGAACTCTGACACGTGATTCATTGATATGCATACGATTAATTTACCTAGCAGAAGGTTCTATTCAGCCCTGGGGGTATCCAGTGCTATTTGCGAAGGTGTTTCAGTTTCAATGTCCAATACCTGTATAGTGTTAAGGTCAAAACTCGTTTTCCTTTTCTTTTTACCTGAGATTTTTAATATTTTTGATGTCATTAGAAAGTTGTTTACGACTTTTGTTTCCATACTGAGCTACGATTGACAGGTATGAAATACGTTTTCTTATTGTTCATACATGTTGCCTCGACATGTCGGTAAGAATTTGCATTCACGAAATTACATCTCCGGCTCTTTGTGCGTACGTGAAAATACGCAAGGACAAGAAATTGCATTCGCGGATTTACATGTTAGCAAGAATTTGCATTCACGAAATTACATCTCTGATGGTTCATACGTGTTGCCTCTACCTTTCGTTTCACCGATTTTTCACCTCGTTAAAATGTTTCTTTTCGCGAAATGAGTACGCAATGGTTACCGCATAGATCAAGTATTACATTGGCTGTGGTGGATGACATCTATGCCGGCATCTGATACGTTAAATGTTTGCACTAAAAAAGTTTCAGCGTCTTTCAAACTGGGCACGTGAAATACGTTTGTTTATTGCACTGGTAATTTCACCTGTTTAAAGTGTTGCCTTTTAGGTAAAATGCGTGCGCAACGGTTACCCCTGTAACTCAAGTATAACATTGGCTGTGTTGGATGTGATCAAGTCGACAGCTGTTACGCTAAGCGTATTTGCTAAGCCCACCTATAATGTTTATATGTTTTTCAATCAGTGTACATGAAATACGTTGTTTTGTGTCCCATTGATGTTTCCCTATTAGTTTCACAGGTTTTTTTTTTACCTCATTAAAGTGTTGCCTTTTCGATAAAAATTCATATGCAACGGTCACCCGGTAACTCAAGTATAACATCGGCCGTGTTGGATGTCATCAAGCCGACAGCTGTTATGCTATTCGTATTTGCTTGCCCCACTATAAAGTCTACATGAAATACGTTTTTCAGTTGGGGTACATGCAATATATTGCTTTGTGCTCCATTGAAGTTTCCCCATTAGTTTCCCAGCTATTTTATCTGATTAAAGTGTTTCCTTTTTGATAAAAATGCGTACGCAACGTTTACCCCGTAACTCAAGTATAACATTGACTGTGTTAGATGTCATCAAGTCGGCAGTTGTTATACTTTTCGCACGTGGTAGCCCCACTAAAAAGCCTACGTGTTTTAAAGTCAGGGGTACATGAAATGCATTGCTTTGTGCTCCACTGAAGTTTCCTTATTAGTTTCACAGGTTTTTTTTTTACCTCTTTGAACGGTTTGTTCCAGACAACTGAGTAATCAACAACTTCTTCATGGTGAGACAAGTTAATGGCATTATTATTGTAAAGCTTATCTTGAACAGTCATTCCAACACTGAAGTTTTAAATATGTTTGACACTTTTATTTTCTAATTCACCTTCAGAAACTTAATCAAATTCATTAACGATGTGTGAACTACAATCAATCAATCAACTCACACGTACTGATATTAATTTTGATGAACCGAATATGTACTGATTCTGCATGCGTACATATACTGATTTTTCAGCCAAAATTTCATTCATTCATTAGGTCACAGTGTTCTAAAAATTAAAGTTTCGCTCAGTTGGTTGGCTGGTTGTTTGTTTGAATGGCTTGTTATCTAAAGATTGAAAACAATTACATGCATTTCCCAAAATTACAAAACACTGTCACACATTACTATTATGGTGTTGTACGGTTGTAATTCCGCAACCGAGTGTGAATCTATTCATGACGGGATGGTAAAACTCCTTTATGGCAAAGCCTTTTTTATCCAAAATGTTGTATAGTTATGACTAACTATGACCAAATGATAGCACTTCTTGCTATTCTGAATGCTTCAGCACCAAATCAACGGCTCTCAAGGTTGTGCAGAACAGGCCTGATGTGAAAACGCAAACAAACACTATTGGAAGTGATTAGCTACAATCTTTCTAATCTGTCCACATTCTGAGGTAGTCGTGTGTGTGTGACAAAGTAAATATCTCGTTTTGACAGCCTGGGTGTCGTACAATAGTAAAAGTCAAATGTCTCAACATTTTTACACAACAGCGTAGTTAAGGTTTTAACATGCACTATGTTAACGTCACAGTTGAAAAACATGATTTCGCTCACCACACCAAACACTAGTGTATGGACAGTAAGAAATACGACAGGCATTCATTTTATGGCACATATCACAATTAAGTTCGATTTAAAAATATAAGCGAAAAGGATACCTTTAACTGGTAAGCAAAATACTAGCTTCTATGGTCTGCATCTTCAGTGCAAACTATTCTTACGGCAGCCATCTCATGCACTTCTTGCACAAACTCAGGTTTTATACTTTCAAATACGAAGGTATTTGTTAAAGTGTAGTGAAGGTTTGAAATGTAATACAGAAAAACCATCCCAAATGTATCTAACTTTTACACTCAAAACTCGTTACCAGCAATTCAAATCTGACGTCGGTACCACATGTATTTGTTCGTTTAAGAGCTTCAATAGTGTAAAAGTTGCAAATTCAATCACTCAACCAAATACCAAACAAACAAATTCAGAAGACATCACTTTCATAAACAAAGCAAAGTACTTGCAATAATCACGTCTTCATCCAAGTAATTATTTATCAACTGTAAGGCTAGAACTCAACATCCATAAATTACTTCTAAGGGTTAAGATACCATCATTTGACACATGGTGTAACATCTCACGTCGTTAATAAAAAAAATTATATAATTCAACAGCTCATCTGAACGCAGCGATAGTAACTTTGTCACGGGATAAGTAACTTTTATTGCATTAGTAACTTTGTCGTGTTTAATTTCGCGAAGGCAAAAACGATCGGAGATGTAATTTCATGAATGTAAATTCTTGCTATCATGTAAAACCACGTATACAATTTCTTGTCCTTGCGTATTTTCACGTACGCAAAAAATGCCGGAGATGTAATTTCGTGAATGTAAATTCTTGCTAACATGTAATTAGATGTAATTTTGCTAATGTAAATTGGCGTATACAATTTCTAGGCAGCGCCTAATTTGGTGAAGGCAAAAAAGGTCGGAGATGTAATTTCCTGAATGCAAATTCTTGCCAACATGTAAATCCGCAAATGCAATTTCTTGTACTTGCGTATTTTCCCGTATGCAAAAAATGGCGAAGATGTAATTTTATGATGCAAATTCTTACCGACATGTAGAGGCAACATCTATGAACAATAAGAAAACGTATTTCATACCTGTCAATCGTACCTCAATCTGGAAACAAAAGTCGTAAACAACTTTTTAATGACATCAAAAATATTAAAAACCTCAGGTAAAAAGAAAAGGAAAACGAGTTTTGACCTTAACCTATAGGTATAACAGGTTAAAAATGGGGATTGACCGAAAAAAAAATGTGGGCCCTAGAGTCACAGACAATCAAACGCAGACCATCAATCAACCAGTGAATGATAACCTGATGTTCTACCCACTGGACAGCGTAGGGCACACAGTCAAGTAACGGTAAAAAGTCAGAGTGATATTCTAACCTAAATTTATCATAGTAGAAGAAAATTAAACATACATAGTGAGAAACTGTATTTATAAAGTTTGCGATACCACCCCTCTAATTCAATGGCTCGGGGTTATCAGTCGTCAACTGAAACAATGTACCAATAAATTAACCAAGAGGCAGAGTTTAATTAGCCGAATAACCCATAAAACATACCCTAACTGAAAGACACGACTATTTTTTAGTTCGTATTACTGCAAAACGCAGTAAGTAGGGGATCTGCAACTCTGTCCATGCCAAACACTGTACACAGTGCCCAAGTAGCTGATAACAGTTACATACAAATTTGTTAATAGGAACCCATTGCTTACACCTTTACATATAATGTTGAAATAACAACAACAAAGAAGATAAAGTTTCGTATCAAAAGTAAAAAGAATAGTTGAATTGAAGAATTAACAACTGTGCTCGATTAATTTCAGGAAAGCAACCTTTTAACAATGTAGTTAATCTGCTGCTGCCGAAATGTATAGAACCAAGAGCCCCTAAGGGAGAGTGAGTCTCTTCCATGTTAAAGCTGGTCCCATCATCACGCACAAACTAGGGGGATTTTAACGTGCTGCCATCTAATGGAGTTTGTCAGCATCTCGTTGAAACCAAAACCTTTCGCGATGCTGTTCAAAATAAGATTCGTGCGTTCACTTCGAATAGGGTTTGAAAATCAACAGAGTTCATGAAAATTAATACATTCTTTGTAATAATTAAATTTTATTACAGTCTCTATGCTGATAATAGTTAAATAAGTTTTAATGCAGATATGTATTAATAATTATGATAAAAAACTTGACAACCCAGGATATTAACGATATTTCCTAATTTCATTAGCTTCTTCTTCCCGAAATTAGTCATTGAAAGCATGTTAATAAAAAATGATTTTATTTTCTTGCTTTTTATATCTATAATAATTGTATATAATTGGATAATTGAAATGTATATACTTTTCTGAAACAATAGTAACAATTAAAATATGATAGCATTATTCTGCCGTTTCTTCTAATAAATAGTAAAAGAAATTCCAAAATGAAATGAGAATAAAATCTAGTAAATATTCCAAGAAGCTTTACCTGTGACATAGAAGTAATATTAAATTCGAGAATTTAAGGTCTAGCTAAGTTATTAGTAACGGAAATTATAACGGAAATTCATTTAATTCTTTCCAAATTTACGTCTATTTTATTGCTCAAATATTGAATGCTTAAAAGATGTGCGTGCCCATGTCACAATGCTTAAAAGATGATCATGAAAGCAGTTTATTCATTCCTGACGAATCAATTGTTCTATGACATGCCATTATTATGGTTTTCTTTACAGTCACTGTTTTAGCGCCTGAATTCGAAAAAGAGGTCCACGAAAAAGCCTGAAAAGTTGATACAGCCGAGCTAAGACTTTGATGGTCATATTTCAAAAACTTTATTTGAAACAGTTAATCCGTTTTCAAGTAATCGTGCAAACGGCGACCGGATAAACGTACAGTCCAAGCGTGAATTTTTATAAGTAGTCTTTTGCTAAAGCTCATAATAAATAGCGCTATTTATTCGCTTGAATTCTTGAGTAGAATTACCACTACCAACCGAACTACCCTATTTTCGAAGATCACGGAACATTATATCAACAGACAATGGGACCATGACTAACCTACTCTGAAAAATAATAAAAATACTGTCCTGAACTTTAACAAACATTTTATGTAGTAACTGATGTATTCCCAACAAGTTTCTGTATGTTTTATTTTTTTTCCTGTTTACTTTCCTAATTTAACTTTATTCCATCTGGAATGCATATATATAAATAAATAAATAAATAAATAAATAAATAATTTAAAAATCAGTTTGTCACACACATCATCTGGTCTGAAACTTTTTTCAATGCTTCAAATCGTCACATTCATTTCGCTCAGTATGATTTTGACACTCAAGTCAATTTGACTCCTTCCGTTCGTTTAGTCAAGTCGTTATATCCGTACAACCCAGAATCGATTTAACTCAGTAGACTGGACAGATTCAGCAAATTACATTGAAATGGTCACGTTCATTTCATCCCAGAATCGTTTCGCCACTCTGTCGAATTGACACATTCTGTTCGTCACATTCACTTCGTTACTTCACGTATTCAGTCAGCTACAAAAAGGTTTATGAATTATTAACATGTAGCCGTGATAATCGTAGTCCCTTGTTCGAATCCAGGTAGCGGAATTTTACCTTTTTTTTATTAATATCTTTAGCTTATGTTTGGAGAATTAAATCTACTTTTAATTATTACTTACATTTCAATTTTGTTTAATTATTTAATTAGGTTGAAACCCCGAAAAATACAATCTACTGAATCCTGGATAGCATTGCGCTCCTTATTTTTGTTATAATAAATCTTATTGTGTGGGCGACATAGAAAGTACACTTCTTATAGCTATAACAGAAACTGAATCGCTCTATCCAGTGAAATCTTCTGTGTGAAAATTGATTTCGAGTGGTTTTATTTGCATTATCGTCGTATAGCATCCAAGTTTCTCACCTTATCTTATAGTATTATTCGCCTTAATAGGGTTCGATCAGAAGTCTCGGTTTTTCAAGAAAAAATTTAAATTTCGAACTTCAAAATCTAGACATTGCTAAGTCCTATCGAGATAATTTTTATACATAAAACTACCCTTAATACCCGACATTGCTAGTGTTTTAATAAATAAAAAAGCTATAACTAAAAACTAAACAGTGAAAACTAATTAAAAAACGTGTCAAGAACAGTTTTTAATTAAAAGTATTTATTCTGTTGAACAAAGCAAAAAAACTTAAGTTAAACACAAACCCATACAAAACAAGGAATTAGTTAACGCAAAGCTTCCAAATAAATAATGTTCTTAGTGAAACCGCTTTGGTTAAAGTAGATCTAAGGATTATGTCGAATGTCAACACGTGAGCAACCAACATATAGCTGGCCATAAGAAAGTCAAGAAGACTTTATATCAAGTCCAACAACCTTAAGAGATTGTCCTGAGACTTGTTGATTGACATAGCGAAACTGAGCTTAAGAGGAAATTGCAGTCTCTTGAACTGAAATGACAAATCTGTGTCTGATGGGATCAGCGAGATTCTTGGAACGAACACAATTTCAGTTTTGTATTTCACTATGATGACCATAGTCATGACCTCGATAACATGAGGCTTCATGCTTTTCATGACTAACCTTGTTTCATTGCACAATCGTGGAAGGTCCAAGTTTATCAATAGTATGATTGAGCTCCTACTTGGAGGATTAGGTTGTGCAGTGGCATTCCAGGTGGCTGGACAAAATTTAGAAACTCAGATGAAAACTCTACAGCTTCATCCTGATTGACAACAATGTCAATTGATCGAAAAGAACTTGCTGGTTCAGGTAATATTTTTAGCAGATCTAGATTGATTTTTTCTAACAGATCAAGTTTGATATTTTCATCTTCATCATTTTGTGGAGCTGAAATCGCACGCTCACACAAACAGGTGGAAGGAGTAGTTGTTGTTCATGCTAGAAAAGACTTTGGCCTTGAGCTCGTCTATTGTGATGGCAACCATCTCTTGACATGGCAGTTGATGCATGTTGAGCTGTTGGTAAAAAAATAAGGCAATCCTCTGCTGCCAGTGACAAGCAGTTGCTGTGAAAAGTGCACAGCTGTTAAATCTTCAAACAGATGGGCTCTCCTGGTGGTCTTCAGTTCCAGTTTCTGAACATGTTGCCAGAGAATGGAGCTCTTCAAAGAAGCATTCAGCTCATCAGCCTTTGTGCCTTTTGGGATGACGATTCCCATCTGTTGAAAGTCTCCTGCAAGTACCACAGTCACTCCTCCCATGAGACTGTCACTGCCTCTGATGTCATTCAAAGTCTTGTCAACAACTTCCAGCGCCTTGCGATATGACGTGGTGCACACATCCCAAACAATGAGCAGTGTTTATTGGAAAACCATGATCTTGCCTGAATTCCTTGAAATGTTAAATATTGAAGAATCTGTTTTGGCCAGGTTCAAAAGCTGAATGTGCAGTCCTGCCTCCAGTATGAAAAGCTGCTGCAATGCCAGAAGATGCTACTGCTAGATATGCAGTGCTGCCTGGTCTTTGCAAGAAAAAGTTGATCAGGAAGGTTTTTCCTGTGCCGCCAGGCACATCAAGAAAAAAAAGTTTTCCAGTCTGTCTTCTGACAGCATCAATTATCCTGTTGTAAGCAGTTCTTTGATCATCGAGTAGCTTTCGTTCATTTTCTGCAACAAAAGCCTGCAGTTCATCTATCTTTTTCTGTCTTCTTTCTCCTTCTATCTTCAGTCTATCTTCTTGTATTCCCCCTTTACGTGGTCAGAGAAATAAGAATTCCCTTAAAAAAGAGAGATAGAATGAGGGGGGGATAAAAAAGCGTTATAACTCCACCATGACCTTGACCTTGGATCAATTTGGCCTGCCTAAACCCTTCCCAGGGTGAGCCTAAATTACCATGCAAAATTTCATCAAGATAGACCAGCCATTTTGGAATGCATAGCGAACAGACAGACAGACATACAGAGAAATTATATATATATAGATTTGCTTCTAATAACAGTATTGTAGCGTGACTTCGCAAAGGATTATGGGTTAAACCATCGTTCATTAAAAACAGATTACAAACCAGTACTGCTAATTTATCATTTTATTTCATGCGCTTGTCCTTTATGGGACATTATTAATAAAAATTAAACAATGCACAAAACAATGAAAATGCTTTTTAAACTGGACATACCCCTGCTAAATTGGCAACACTGATGTCAAACTTGATGGCCGAGAGCGTTAAGGCTCAGGTCTTTTGGCTTTCGTGATGATGAGGTTAGGTTAGGGTCTTTTCTGGCGCGGATGTTTTCTCACTCTTATGATGAGCTTGCAATTTTCATTTGCCAGAGTATAGGGTATTGGCCAATTCACTTCAAATTAACTATGCTTTTTCAGTGCTTCATAGATTTGGAGGAACCTCATCCTGCAGTAGATAAATAATGGTTGTAAATGATGGTGATGATACACTGCCTAGCCAAAATAAAGTCGCCGTCGAATATTCAATATGCAAATACTAAGGAGTCAGTCACAGGCATACTACTGAAGTCTTGTGCAAAATACTTCCTTTATGTTGTCCTGCATTAGTTTATCGCTTTAGTGGTTTTGAAGAAAGATGTATGTGGACGCAGCACATGGTCGCGGAAAAGATGTCACCGAGTTTCAGAAGGAGCAAATTATCGGCTTATTCCAAGCAGAGAAAACAAGCAAAGAGATTGCGGCAATTACTGAGATTGAGTAAATAGTGTTCAACAATTAGTAAAGCCTTGGAAGAAAAGATCTGAATCATCAACCCCGAGTAGTAACTGTGATCGGAAAAGAATTCTGACTAATCGTGACTGGAGATCATTAAGACGCATGATGAAGGAAAAACCGAAGAAATTGTACATTAGACCTGACAGAAAAGTTTAACAAGGAAATCAAAAGCTTATCCATCCGCACAATGCGACAAAACTTTAAGGACTGTAACTGAGCAACTGCTCTGCCACAAGATATCCGATTTTTAGTAAAAACAATAGGAAAAGATGATTACTGTTCACCCAGGAGGACAAAAATTGGAAAATGGAGCAGATAAAAAAAGTCATCAGGTTTGATGAATCCAGGTATACCCTATCCTACATACAAGGGTTGGTCAAAAAGCTGTAACTTATTTATTTGGTGACCGATTTTCAAAATTCTTTTTATTTCTGATAATTACATTTGTCCTCAATATAATGCACTATTTTCCATTAGACAGAGTCCTGATCCCTTTCCACGCATTGCGCCAACGCATGAATAATTGGATGAACCCTTCGGAGCAGAATTCCGGGGTTGTTGTTGACACGAGAATTGAATGGCATCTTTCACCTCATCATGAGAACGCAACTCATGTCCCCGAAGGTGCTATTTCTTCTTTGGGAAGTGGTGAAAGTCACAAGGTGAAAAGTCTTCCAGCTTTGAACCGCACACACTGCAACGCTTCTGGGTGTGGGGATCGTATGCGGGCGAGCGTTATCGAGCTATAGAAGAGGGTCCAAAGCTGCCATTCAATCCTGGTGTCGACAAAAACCCCGGAATTTTTCTCCGACGGGTTCATCCGACTAGTTATGCGTTGGCGCATTTTGGGCTCGATTGCAGCGGGCTCTGGTGGCGTGTAATGGTACTTATCGGAAAATATGTGTGATTTTTCCTGTGTATAATTGTTGGTTACTTCGACGGCCTAGGCATGGTCTCGGAAATTTTTATTTTACCTTCCCATGCGTGGAAAGGAATGGGGACTATGTCGAGAAGTGAATAGTGCATTATACAGAGGACAAATATAAGTATCAGATACAAAAAGAATTTTGAAAATCGGTTAAAAAATAAAAGAAATTACAACCATGGAGGCATTACTTTCCGTCCCACCCTCATAAATGATGAGCGCATCAGGGTAAGAAAAGAACCGCACTATCCAAGCCTGTGGAGACTCTGCGATGATCTGGGTTTGCTTCTGTTGCTCTGGTCTGTATTCTGCAATGTTATGCAGCCGAGTGTCTGCATCTGCTGGATGACGAGGTCATTCCATTCTTGGACGAGTTTCTTTTTTCTAATAGAACCGGAGTGTTCCAGGAAGACAATGCCAGGATACACCAAACTTGAATTCCAATTGATGGTGATTTTTCCGTCTGAAATTGACTTAAAAACTCATGATTCGAGAAAATACAGTACATTGAAATTTAAAAAAATCCTTCTTTACATGTGTCTCTATGTAGATAATTTTCTGCAGCTAACTACTCTGAAACGGCAAAATGTAGAACCGCAGGAAACTAATACACTGTTAGAGGGAGCCTTAAACTTATGAAAATGGGTTAAGTCTTTTATGATATAATTTTGTTAAAAAAAAATAAAGAAATGTTGTAGCATTTATTTCAGCGAATAAAAGTTAATAGAGTCACTAAAGGCAGAGACTCCTTTCATTGAGACGAATAATACATTCTTCAATAATTCGTTGGATAGTCCCCTCAAAAGTATCCACATCATCATCAGTCCTTCAACATTAGTCATAGATGTTTACAAGGCAGGGTGAGTTAAAAGTCTGTTACCCCCTTCCTATCTTGGTACCAATGTAGTTACGCAAATTCCAATACAAAGAATGATTAGGAACTGGAGGGTGCTCTATCTGATGGAGCACCTTTCATCATCTCAAATATGCAAATTAAAGCACATCTAAATTCTATCTCGAAAACCGTAACAGATAGACAAAAAAATTCTAATTGCACAGAGTTGATCACTCACAATCCTCATTGCAAGCTCATTGGATGACTTCAATGTGGCATACAGAACAGGTCGAGTTGACTGCGAGACAAAATGATTCTAGGACAAAGTGAATGATGTGACGGGAAGTGATTCTGTGACAAAGTGAATGATGTGACGAAATGATCTGATAACGCTTTTGTTTCGAGTTTGTTTGTTTTATAAAACGCTAAAACTTTCCTTCTCAGTTTTCCCATCGAATAGGGTAGACCCAGTGATGTGATGTTATTTTAACTGAAGAAACAAAACAAAACGCGAACTTCTATAACGGAAATTGCCGAGAAATTTCGACAGTTTTTGGTCGATAAGTCGCTCGCCGATAAGAATTTCTCCGGCGGTTGAATGCGAGCTGAGGAGCGTAACAATTTTCCTCCCCTCGGAAAGAATGGGATAGTCTGAACATAGACGAAACAAAGCCAGCGAAATTATAAACACGATTCGTTCGTTCGTTATATCTTCGGTCGCATGCAAGCAGAGAAGCGGGAGACTTACAAGTTTTGATTTGCGTGGTTAAATTCCAAACTCGATTCTCTAATTTTGTCATAAATCACTTTCTCATTCATTCAGCTGAACGGATCCAATTCGTCACATTTATTTCATTGCAATAACTCAGGCCAACGATGAAAAATCATCTTGAATGAATTTGCCTTAGTCTTGTGGGGGTTTTTTTTTGTGCGCTGAATCATCTGCTTTTAGATTTTTTCCTTCACGTCAGGTTTCCGAGTTATGCACATAGGGACTGACATGCAAAAAGTAATTGGCATGAAGAGAAGCGGCTGCAATGTTAAAATATCCATATTTTTGGGCCACAAGGAAATTTATCAGGCCCCAAACTCTGAATAATTTAAAAGTGTTTCATTGGTAAACAAATCTGTGGGTGAGGGAAAACAAATACGAGATTCGGATTCAGCACAAAAGAAAGCGTACGAGAATCAGGTCTTAACGTTACAAATGAATTTTAAAAGTTTTTTTTTTTGTTGGTCTGTGTAATTCAAACCATTCTTTTTGTCACAGATTTACTACTTCATTACTCAACAAGAACATTTTGTTGTTATTATCAAAAATAAATTCGTTATGTTCAAATGCATAGAAATTAAATTCAATTTTAAATTAAGACTAAAGCTATACAAATATATTTTTATTTATTTATTTATTTTTTTGGAAAACTACAATTTTTAATTCTACAGGGTGACCCAAACTTATCCAGCATAATTGTTTAGGAACATTGTATGGTTCAAATGGAACAAAAATGTCCTATAAACATTATATCTGATTTCGATCGTGTGTGAGACATCGACGTCTGAACGATCCTGTCTCCCTGAGAACTTGGTGTACCCTCAAAAACACCTCTCGATGTGGATGGCACCTATGAGAAAATGCATCCGCGTACAACCTGGTGGCTTCTGCAGCGTTACCAGCAGTAAGCCCATAGTAAAAATGAATATTCGCATATTCTTCTTTTGTGAAAATAAACGCCATAATGAACTTCGACGCTGTGTTGCAGAATATGAACAATTGCTCAAATCAACGGCCAAGTCAATGAAATACCTTTCACACGTGTTACGACGATTCCTCTTCCTGTTTGGCATGCAAAACAGGAGAGTATATTTAAGAATAAATAGGTAAACCTACGTTTTTTTTCTAGGAAAAGACTCTAAATAAAAGAAAATAGACAAACGTCGATATCTCACACACGATCAAAACTAGATGTAATATTTATAAGACATTTTTTGTTCCATTTGAACCATACAATGTTCGTAAACAATTATGCTGGGTCACCCTGTATAAATATGCATACTGTTTTAAAAAAAGAGAAGAGAAATGGTTTATTTAAAAATAAAAATTATAATTAAAGGAGAATTATTTCCTACTGAAAAACTGCGCACTTATGACTTTAATATAATGCATTGTAAACTGAAAATGTACGGGTATAAACATTTTAACCGCCATAACCGTGTATTTTCATGGTGGCGCATAAAAATGTTAAAAAATTGTGTTTTTGTTAACGATGGATGTAAAAGAAAAAAAGGACGAGACAAAAAAAAACCTGGAATAAAAAGCAAATTGGACACAGAATAGAAAGACCCTGAGAAAAAAAAAAAAGCTGACGTTTCAGATAGAATCCTTGGTCAAGGCAAAAAAAATGAGGCTTTTGTTAGGTAATTAAATAATGAGAAGTAAAGGTCCAGGATTATTATATGATACTATAGAACTAAATTTTAATAATAAAATGGTGCTGATAAATTGTTTTATTTATCAAGCACTACTTTCTTTAAAAAAAATTAAAAACAATATTTGATGGGAAAAAGTTTAAGACCTATCACTTCTATCCACCTCCCCCTCCCCATTTTAGTGACTTATTCCATTTACATGATCAGCCAATTACTATTACGTCGCATGCAAATATATGCAAAGTGTGGATAATTATTTGTAGTGCATACACCATTTCAAAATGACTTTAAATTGGCAAAATACAAGTCCATCTATCAGAAAGGGCAGACTCGCCAAGAAGTGACAGACCCGCAAAACAATTTCTAGACTGCACCGCATTACAGAGCGAAAGTAAAAGTAACATGAAATATGTGAAATTAATGATAAACGTAGTGTAAATATCAGTTGGAAAAGTGTTTCACGCTGCTCGAATAATGCTGGAATCTTCACCAAAAATCGTAAATCTAGACTAGAATTTGCTATACTCATTTGTCATGGACATCTAAAATGTAACGCAGAATCTTGTTTTCTGATAAAAACAAGTTTCAACTATTTGGCAGTGACAGAATAAGAAATATTCGACTGTGTTAATGGTCAAAGATTTAATCTTGCACATCAATTGCCAACAATTACCATTTATCTCACTGATTGTGTGGGAGCATTTTTTTATGCTGGATAGATGACAACATACACCAAATAGATGACATTACGGATCGATATGTATACAGAGATATTCTTAAAGATAAGAAATTCCAAATAGAATGGTAAATATCAGGTCATTTAATAAATTCTTGCTTATTTCAGCAGCCTCTTAACAAATATTTGCATCTTTATACCTATTCTTTTGAGAAGAGTCTTAATTGAAATTACTTTATCATAGTCACAAGCGGTAAATGAAAGGTCAAAATTCGAGCATCATTGTTTTTTTAATTCAAACTGTCACAATACAACTGAGACATCCTGAAACGTATGTTAAGCGTATGCACAGGGTGCCTTGTCAACATGAAAAGCTCAGTTTTGGTTTTCAAAATTCCTGGATGGAGATAAGTTCGCTCTGGACGACCGCCTGCTGTTAATGGAGATGCACTAAAGGCAGTTATTGCGGCTAATCCATGCCAAACCTGTCATGCATTAGCACAGTGACAGAGGGAACCGTGCATAATTATTTTCGCATACAGGGAAAAGTTAAAATATTGGATAAATGGATCCTCCATCAGAGCCCGCTCTAGCTTTCATGCCGCTCCAGACGCATATTACCGACTTTTACATTGCCAGAGTTTATTAGGACTCTTATGCGTTCTCCTATGATGTCAGAAGCGGTGTGTTATGGATAACTAGCGTTGAAAACGTCATCCGCCATATGACTTAATAATATTTTTATCTTTAATTTAATCGTTATTTGAAACAATGTCTGTTTTTTATCGCAAAATAATTTGCTTCATTTTTTTATATCGCAATATAAAATTAACTAAAATGATTTTACTTCAACAGCACTGATGAATTTCGCGTTCTGTTTATTATTCGTTCAATGATTGTGAATAGGCTTTTAAGAAACCTTTTTTTAATCGAAAAAAGTATCCAAAATTTCATTTTTATGAACTCTAGCAATATAAAAATAGGTAATATGCACTCCGGACAAAAAGACAAATTCCCCCCTTTAAATAATACTTTTTAAAAATATACAGGGTGTCCCAACGGTACACGTCCAAAATGAAAAACTGAGTAAAGGACCTCAGTACTTATGAGAATCATCCCCATGTAGTTATCCGAAATGTTATTATTATGGAGATATTAACGATTTTGTGATTTTGTCAGTAACCTTACCTTATTCCATTAAAATGTGTGTTTTCGGGAATGTATGTCGTTTTGAGGAATTTGGTCAATGGAATTATATTCTTTGGGCAACGTAATATTCAATTTCAGAAAATGGACGAACTGCATGCATACAATTTTTCGCAAATCAAAGTTAAATTAGGAAGTTCTGAGTTATTGTGAAGTTTCAGAAATCTTTGATGATTAATCTAAACAAAATAAATCAGATCAGGAGCACTGATAGGTATTTAATAGACTGGTAGAAAAAACAGTACATGTAATAGGTTAACAAAAAAGCATGCAATTTTAAAGGTAAAAATAGGAGTTTGATAGTAAAATTGATATTTCCTCTGGGAACAGCTAAATCATCTTAAAGGTTTCTACAGGTGGATTATTGAAAACCTGCACATATTATTTGGAAAACATGTCATTACAATACGTGTTCGAAGTGTCTGCCACCAACTTCTACACACACTGTCCAATGAATTAGAAACCCGTGATGAATTACTGTACTGATATGTAAAGCGGAGTCACAGGTCAGAAACGATTGTGATATGCAAATGAATGCAATCATGTGAGGTACATGCTCATTCCAAGCTGCAGGTACAGGGTAGGAACCAGGCTTGCCAACTTACCGGTTTTTAGATGGGAATATTTATTGTTGGATACTGTTAAAATACAAGCTAAACAATGCACAAATGTCATAATTATTACACGATTGGCAAAGCTGGTAGGAACAAGCTGCAGCTGCTCAAGTTGAGCAAAATGGAGAAAAAGCAGACCTGTCTGAGTTCCAAAAAAGAGTTTTTGTGGGAGCCCGTCTAGCTGGAGCTACGATTTCCAGGACAGTACAACTGACCGGAATCTCAAAAGTCAGGTCTCCAAGGTGTTCAATGCGTGGAAACGGATTCCAGAAGTGTTGTCGAAATGGCAGAATTGCGGATCAAAAGCAATCAACACAGACAGGGACCGACGTCGTCTGAGACGGATTGTGCGGCAAAACGGAAGGTCTACTGTGGAGCTACTGACGGCAGACTTCAATTAAGGATCATCACAACCCATCTCCTCCAGAGAAAATGCGCCGAGAGTTGAAGCGAATAAGGATGGGAAGTCGCATGCCAGTGAGGAAGCCCCTGGTGTCAGCAACAAACCGGAAAGTTCGCCTGCAGTAGTGTAAAGATCGGTGTGATTGGACAGTAGACGACCGGAAAAAGGTGATGTGGTCGGACGAGTCACGTTACACATTGTTTTGCACCGATGGCCAACAGAGAATTTGGCAGCAGCCCCATGAAGCGATGGACCCCTCACGTGTTGTGAACACAGTTCAAGCGGCAGGAGGAGGCGTCATGATATGGGCCATGTTATGTTGGTATGGCAAGGGTCCCCTGATATTCCTTGACAGTTGGGTGAAAGCCGAAGTCTACTTGAACATTGTTGCAGATCAAGTCCATCCTGCAATGGTGCATTTGTACCCAAATGGTGACGGGTTCTTCATGGACGACAATGCTATTGTCCATCGAGCAAGAATTATTTAGGAGTGGTTTTCTGAATATGACACCGAGTAGCAACATCTGCCGTGGCCAGCCCAAAGTCCGGATTTGAATCCGATCGAGAATGTTTGGGATATGTTGGAAAGAGACATTCGTCGAAGGCATCCGCTTCCGTCTACTCTGCAGGACCTGAAGGTCTCTCTGACGAATGCATGGTCTGCGATTACCTTACCTGCATTGTAACGCTTTGTAGAGTCCATGCCAAACCGCGTATGTTCTGTAATTACAGCCAAAGGAGGGTCAATACCATATTGAACAAGGTTTCTAATTCATTAGCCGGTGTGTGTATATCTTCAAAGGGTTACCGACAAAATCACAAGATTGTTAATATCGTTAATAAAATCATAAGAGTAATATCTTAGATAACTTACATGGGGGTGATTCTCATAGGTATTGAGGTCCTCTACTCAATTTTTCATTTTGGATGTAAACCGTTGGGACACCCTGTATATCTTTTATTTTAAATAAAGATGAATTGATTTTAAATTATAATAAAAACGTATTACATTTAGAATGAAACATTCAAAATAAGATTAACAGTCAAGTAGCACAAAACAGTAAAATTTAAAATGTATTGTACCTGGTTACAAATTGTTATTCAGATGCATTTTTAATACACAG
>JAHWFO010100765.1:251099-283860 GCA_023313115.1 Rhysida immarginata
TGTGTGGAGCACCACAGGCCATAGTTGACAGGGTGGATGACGGCTACGGAAATGCGTGCAAGCGAACAGACGTGCAACCGTGGACCAACTGACCCCCCAGATGAACCAGGGAGCTACTAAAGCTGTATCTCAACGACAGTTGGGCTCCGCAGCAGACAGGTGGTTCATGCACCGATGCTGTTCACCGGAAACAAAGACTGACAATTGCTCGCCAGTATCGCAACCAACTGGCGAAAGATGTTTTTTCCCGATGAATCATGGTTTATGTTCCATCGGACAGATGGGCGATGGCGTGTACGGCGTTCAGCGTCAGAAAACAAACACCCTGCAACACGTGCCGCAAGGGTCTAGGCCGGAGGAGGCAGCGTTTTGGTCTAGGAATGTTTTCATGGCATTCCCTGGGTGCACTCATCATTGTGGATGGCACCATGGACCAATGGAAGTATGCATCTGTTCTTACAGACCATGTCTACCCCTACCTGCAGATTGTGTTTCCTCAGCACGATGGCATCTTCCAGCAGGACAATGAGCCATGCCGTGCAGTGCGCAGTGTCCGTGCATGGTTCGAACAGCACGCGGATGCGTGTACGGTGCTCCCTTGTTTGGTTGTGAGAGCTGGTTTTGTCCGATAATGATAGCCTAGTTCATGTAATCTGTTTCTTAGTCTTTTGTCACTCACTTTCACACCTGACTTAGCCCATTCACTGTTCATGTCTTTGGAGGTCTGTTTTCTTATGTTCTTGCACAGCTTCCTCAATTCTCGATCTTGCCTTTGGTCTTCCACTTCCTTTTTCCCTCTTAATGAATCCTGTGGTCTTGAATTTCTTCCATAAGTTGGAAACTTCACCTTGTGTGCATCCAAAACACTGGGCTACATCTTGCTTGTCGCCACGTTGCACGTTTTCAGTTATTCTTGTTTTCATATCATCGGACAGCTGTTTTTTTGGAGCCATTATTAATGGGGGTCGACATTAAAATGAATAATAAAATGTGTTGATCGCTGTCATGGAATAGCTCATTTAACAGAAAAGGGAGGTAGGTAAAGATTCAGGAATATAAAATGCAATTTACAAGTGAAATGGCACATATTAGTTTCATATTTCTCAAGATTATGCGTATTAGATTTTATTTTCCACAGAAGAGTGACTTCTGTAATTTTTAATGAAAATCCAACCATTTGGTTATGAAAATCAAATTTAGCTCTTTACCAGTAACTTATTTTCCAAATGATTTTACAAGTAATTCTTTTTTAATTAATTTGTTTAGATGCATCGCAATGAGTTGGAATACATATTAGTTTTTTCTTTCCAGGGGATATATAAAATATTGCACTTGTTATCACCACCGACGTATTAGCAAAATTAATGCTTTTATGTAACGAAATCACCCTAGCGGTCCTTTGTAATCTGAGGCATGATATTTCTTCAATTCAAAGCATGATATTCTTTCCTACCGGTATTCCTGTTTCAGACAAGTTCACGCAGCGCCCTTGGTAAATTGCATGGTAATTTTAGCCAAAGAAATAAATCGACAAATTTCGATTAATTGGGTATTTAACTTATCAGTATTTTGTCACATTCAAAACCAAAATACCCCCTTTTAGATTTGCCGGCCCGGACAAATTTCCAGGTTGTCCGTCCCTAGAGCGGGCTCTGCCTCCATGTTTTGTCAGGAGCAAATAAAGTGCAACGCCTGGCCCACTTTCTCTTCATTGCTCCAACGTCAACCACGGGGAGCAACTGATGGACTGAATCATCACATGACATGAAAAGTGGGTCTTCTACAACAATATTCATATATTTTACCAATGATTATCTTCAGAAGAACGTCCTAGAAAGGCCAGCCCAGTGGTCGAAAACGTTGGAGCGTACAAAGAATCCGTCGGGTTGCTGGTATGGATTAATGTGCTTGTTCTCGGAATGTAAAAAGATAATAATCATGTTGAATACTCTGGATTGGGTGAGCAAATATTAGAAATTACCTAGTTATTAGCGCGTCCATAAAATCTATCGAACTAACCAACCTCCAAGAAATATTCCAAACAGGACCTGTACGTGAAGTGTTGTTGACCGTTTTCTGGATAGCAGTTGGAATAATGCACTTTGAGGTGTTACTGTTAGATCAATGTCATTTTTATGTGTACTGTGATATGCTTCAATGGACTCTTCAGAAACTCTTCAACAACAACCTTCATTAGTAAATCGCAAAGGCCGTACTGCTACAGGTCTATACAAGATAGCATACAGCCTTTAAGATCTTGCTGTTTGGGTGGGAAACTGTGCTTCATCTCTCCGTACTCATATGACATCTCTCCCACATATTATCATCTGTTAGATCATTGGATAATCATGCGCAAACGACAGTCATAGAGATCGTCATGCCCTCGAACTTTAGTTGGAGACTTTTTCACCTCCAAAATCAAAGTTTTTACCAAAGACATGGGATTTACATTTCCCAGCCTTTCTGGATATATTAATTGTAAGGGTTTTTTTAGGAATAAATTGAATTACTAAGAATAAAAACTGTGAATTTTTAATCTAATAATTACTTGTAATATCTTACAATATAACACAATATTACCAATTTAAAAGATAAATTTTTATGTCAATAATGAATACTTGTATAGTAGTTATGAGATAAATCGTTTACTTATTCATTATTGATATTAACAAATTCGTCGTTTTAACTGTTAATTTTTTGTTATATTATAGGATATTACAAACGGTTATTGTAATAAATTGAATGTTTTTTCAGTATACAAAAAATACACAAGCACTTTTTAATGATCTGATATAAATTCCATGATATCACAGTTTCCTGAAATCCTATGTATATTCGAGATAGGTGTATGATTTAAGACAGGTATATGATTATGTCAGATATTTCTAAAACATGGCAGGTGGCAAGTACTGAAGTACTGGATTTATTCTATTATAAATCTTTGTAGGATTAATTATTTGTTAGTCAAAAGTCATTCGACTTTTACAAAGTGTAGCCTCTATCCGAAACATCAACTTTTGTTCAGGGTCCTACCACCCTGTGTTCAATTTTAGTAAAAAAAAATTTAATTAATTTTAGAAATATAATTAATTTTATTTGTTTTGTACGAAATTTAATCGACGGATGGCAACTTTTTTATTTATTTTTAATTTTATAGTTAAATTCGATTTCATTGCTAACTTTTCGAATTAATTGTTGTACAATATCGAAATTCATAATGCTCTTTTTATTGAATAATTAATTTTTATTAATCAAAATGATTATCAATCTGCCTGTAATTATTTAATTATTCAACCTATATCACAGATATTTTACTGCTTGTTTAAATTCTTTTTATTATTTAATGATGAGTTTTCCGAAAATTTTGATGCATAATGGCGATACCATTATTCTCATATCATTTTTTGTTTTTTAACCTTTCGTACTCGTCAACTAGAGATGGCTTCCTTTTTTAGCGTTTCTACAATGGATCACATTTTCCTAAAGCTCTGGATAGGAAGCTTTAAATTCTGCCACTCAAGGGCGCTGAAACTAAAAAATAGGTGACGATTTTAATGCATTGGGTCGCGACGATAGCGCCGTTTTTCAAGCGCAGTTCAAAATTTCTCCGCGTAAGGTCGCCAATACGTGCTCGATGATGGGACCAGAAATCCTATTATGTGTCTCACTCTCCCTTATTAGCTCTTGATAGAACATGTCAGTATAAATGCACTCGCAATCGTCGGAAAACAGTAATGATCATCAGCATATTTGGACGTTTACCAACGCTGAGAGTAAATGAAAGCATAAAAAAAAAACAAAAAGAAAAATGGAGAAACTTAAAAGAAGAGGTGTGGGTGGTTGACATAACCGGTGCAAACCCTAACACTAATTCGAAAACGTGTACTTGAACGTCAACTCTGCCTACGTCACCCTTACTGTGCTTTGTTGCTGGTGAGAAATCAGCACAGTAAAATACTTGTTACTGCTGTCGAAAGAGAAACGGAATTGTAGCATACACATTGTGTAATTGTATTCGTTGACAAATACCTTAGGAAGAGAAATCATTTAGCATTTGTATTTACAAAAGATTATGGAGCAAGAAACCTTGAAAGAAAGAGAGAGAGAGACAGAGAGAGCTAAAGATTTGGTTAACCGTATCGAATTGAAGTAGCGAGAAATGCAGCATTTTTAACGATCACAGCAAATCATTTGAGGCATATATTAGTAACGAGAAGCACGTATAAACTTCAACAGTGTTGAAAAAGGAAAATTTGTAATTTTAAACACACATTTTTAGCTTAAATTCACATAAAACCAACAATGCTGTAAGAGGTAATGCACGTTTGCTAACAAGTGACACGTTTAAAGACAATTTTTTTTTCAAACAGACTCAAGCATGTGTAAATGAAAGAATAACAAACAGTAAATTGATGTTAAAGAGAACGAAAAATTTGATTAAACAAAATTTCAGTCGAAAGAGTAACAAGACCCAAAACGAATGCAACTGCACCTAGTCAGATAGGGTCACCGATGGACAGATAGCAGCAGTAGTCGGATAATAGTGAGCCTATCATTACATTAGCACCTCTTAGCCGAGCAGTGGTTAATAAAGCAACCTTTGGTGTTCACTGCTGGACGCTGGCATTGTTTGAGATGGTTCACTATTCGCTTGCCACATCTGGTGGGGGATAGAAATTAGGAAGAATGTGTAACTGAATGGTTTATACAATCGGCTTATGATCAACTAAAAACCAAAGAAGCAACGATAGAGAAGGCTTCAAAAATATATCTAACTTGCAATTTCGTTGTCTTACCTACTTTACTAACAAAACTGCCTAAAAACCCAAAAATAGAAAAAGAGTAATAACGCATGCTTTACTAAGTAACAATATTGACCAATGCCCCTCAAAACGTAAAATTAGTAATACCTTAAAAGTGAAATTTGCACTTAAACATTTATAATGCAATGCAGTTTAACTTAGAAAATTTAACATTTGTGCGAGCTTAAATACATTAAAAGTAAACTTTGAATTTCTGTTTTGTTGTATTTTATTTTATTTTATTTTTTAGAACGTCAGTTAAAATTATAGGGAATAAAAAGCAATCAGTAAAATTGTAACTAAAAACTGAAAACCCTGTAAACTTTTCATCATCATCATCATTATTATTTTTAATTATTTTTATAAGAAATCAATGCAAAAGCAGAAAAACAGAGATATGGAAATGTGGAGACAAATTTTCCAAGGTTACGATTGCCTGCAAGAACTAAGAAATGAACAAGTGCTACCGCATATGTGATGCTATTGTATTAAAATTGAAACATTAGCAAAATGCAGCAACCCTATGGAAGAGACGCAGGTTTTTAGCTTAGATTAGCGTGAACATCGAACACAGTGGCTGTTGCGGCTGTTGACATCACGGATACACAAGGTTTCGTACGGCCAGCGTGATAAGAATTATGTACATTCTTGTAAATAGGAAAGGTTTTAATTTAGGGAAAAAGCATAAAACGAATGGGTGAACCGTAATACATCACAAACAAATGTATTTCACATACCCGGAGTTAGAAAACGTGAGGAATTTTAGCACGCATTAGCTTGAACACTGATCGTAGTGGCTAGCGACGTTGTTCTCCTCGCGAACACGCTAAGCCTGGCACGATCTTTGTGATAACAAGTACGTACGCTTTTGTTAATACGCCGGACTTTAATTAGGTGAAAAACTGTGAAAGTAATGGGAAAACGCCAATGCAGCACAAACAAACGTATTTCAAATACCCAGAGTTGTCTAATACGTAGTTTTTTAGCTTGAATTAGCATGAGCACCGAACGTGGTGACTGGCGTCGCTGTACACGTTCTTTAGGTCTTGTGCAATGACCTCGAAATCAACTGCGTGCAAATTTGTTAGCGGGAGAGACATTAATCAGGATAAAAATCAAAAACAAAACGTTGAAACAGCTGGGTAACCCTATCAGAGTACAGAAACACATATCACATATACCTTTGACTGGAAGACATAGTATTTTAGCAAACACAAAAGCGTGAACTAAGCACTTATGAGCGAACGCGTGGAACAACGACGCACCAGCAAAAGAGCCATAGCAATCATCACCCACACTTGAACACATAATTGCGAGGCATCTAATGACTTGTATCACATCGCAAAGGACTGTGAAACGAACATACAAACCATGACAACCGTTTTAAAAGTAAAAATCAATGTTATCAGGCTGAAAAAACAAGCCAACAAGGACTTGAGTTTGAGAAAGCATGCCCGAGAAACAACGTGGATGTGACTACTACACATCGAAACACGATGCTTGCTTTCGCGAACGTCACCACGACGTGAATTGTATAATGATGCAAAACGAAAGTATAGACCACATACAACCTTCATTAAGTAAAAATTATAAAATTCAAGCTGTAAAACAACCCAACAAGTGCGCGACTTTAAAAACTTAACGACTTGTGACAAATGATGCTAAATCATTGCTCGTGACCACAGCCTTAACTTGAATACAGGCTTTTGCAGTATAAAGAGTACGAAGTGTAAAAAGCATATCACTCTCGTATCCTAATACCATAAGTGAACAGAAAAAGTTGTATACTGTATGAGAGAGAGAGAGAGATTGAGAATGAAAACAATTTTAGAATACAATTTTAAGCAGCATTTTGCAAACTTTGTATTGGTTATGTAGGAGGAGGGAGAAGGAGAGAAAGAGGGGGTGGGCGACTGAATATCGCGATGTTGTGCGTTATTCAACCTCAGTGTGGCAAGGCTGTGCAAATTGGTAAAGAAAGAGAGAGGGAGAGAGAGAGAGAGAGAGAGAGAGAGAGAGTCAAATATGCTTCACCAGCATTGGGAAATGTGAAATTTGTATTTTTATTTCAGCATTTCAACCGTGTACAACCCTGAGAAAAAAAAACAACCATCCATGCGAGCAAAGGCAATCAGTGAGAGAGGCAAAAATGAAAATAAAACAAATTTCAAACATACTACCTTTAAAATAAGCTAAAAAATTAGCGAATAGAAACATTTCATGAGGCTGTGTGAGCCAGCTGTGTTTATAAGCATGTATATGCGAATTCAGTCACCTGTGTAACACTGCATCAGGTTGTGGAAGCAAACAAACACCCACTCAAATGACACAATGCAATTTTTAAAAATTAATTGAAATTTTAAAAACAAACTGAGCACCTTGAAACAAAAGTAGTTAATTAGAAGAGAGTGTAAAGCAAACCAGGAAAAAATTTGGCTGTGGTAGAAACAAAAAGATAATTAGTAATTAGGTAAAAACAACTTGGGATGCCAGCTTGTTTAGTTCACCCCGAGTTAGTGGGTATATATAGCACGGCCCGAGTAACTTATATTGTGAGATAAAATCACAAAGCCCCTTTTGCAGTGAAGCCCCAACACCAGTGCATAACTAAAAATATGAAATAAATTTTATCATCATCAGCCTCAAGGAATCGGAACATGGCCGCAATCACGTGATTAAACAAGAAGATGGCAGCAGTCAGATGAGTCAACACACCCAAAACAAGGACCACCAACAAAAAAATTAAGGACCAACACCCAAAAAAAGTCACACCCGGAAGCAAGGACCAATGCCCAAAACAAGCGCCAACACCCAAAACAGAGGGCCAACAAATGAAACATAGACCACCACATAAAACAAGGGCCACCACCAAAAATAAAGACCACACCTGAAATGGCAACACCTGAAACTTAGAAACATGGCAAGTAAAAAATTAAGATTAAAAAATTAAAACGAAAAATAAAATTTAAAAATAATCATATCAGCAGTGAGGTGACCAGAAAATGGCTGCCTGTGATGTCAGCATGGTGGTGGAGTGGGTATGTGGTCAAGTGACATGAATACTGTACGCTGATTGGCTGCTTTTGGTCCATGCCCACCTCAGTAATATGCGTCTAAACGTGCACTTCTCCTGCTAACTTACATACAATTGAGCCTCTTTAACGTATGTTTTAAAGTTCAAAAATTACTATGCTTAAGTACTTGGGACATCGCTTGAGCAGTGTTTTAATCTAGGAGAGAAGGAACGTGGAAATGACGTAGTCTGTTCTGATAAATTGCACGCTGCGTGTCTACAGTCATACAGTACAAAAACGGCGACACAATACAAAAACAATGACAAAATAGCGTTTATTGTCCGGCTTGAAGCCGTCGATAACTACAATAGACAAAAAAAATAAAGGGAGTGAGATACGAGTAAGAAACTCCTTATCTTATCCTCTACATCTATGCTAAATGGAGCTGAGAGCGGTGCTCAACCCTTCTGATAAAAATTACAGCACTTTTATTGAATCTCACTTGAGTAGCTAATTATCAGCATGAATTGAAACTAAGCAACGTGCTCGAGTGGGATGATTAAGGTTAAGCATTACGAGCGAGACAATGAGACTATAGGTGAGGGCAAAACTATAAGACAGAACTGACCCACCTTAGGTATGGAACCAGGTCGCCCAATCCGTGTTTCCAGAAGGCCTCATGTGATCAGGGAGTGATCGATGTACAGATTCCGCTGGGGATCCAGGACGGATCGAAAAAACTGAGGTCCAATATGAGGAGGAATGGATGCCAGCTGCGATGACCAACTTACACAAAGGGTTCACCTCTCTCGGGGCGGCTATGAAGCTGAGGAATGCAGTGGGCGAGTCCGGCGACTGGGCAGCTGTTTGGTCCTCCGACGGGAACATGCTGTCTCCGGAAACCTCGCTGTCCTCGTCACTAGGCAATTCGACGATATGGGGCTCTCTCGTTGAAGATGCAATGTTCATGGGTCGAGGGAAAGAAAAAGTATAGTCCAACATGTATTGCCACGAGTCGCTCGCTGAGCTCGTCGGCTTTCTCCAGCCACGTTTCCAAAAAGTTCGGTCGTGATTTTGGAGATCGACTCGATTCCTCGAGACCAGAATTTTCCGTAACCTATTCCACTGGTTCTAAGTCACGCTCGCGCCGTTTTCTGAGCCTCTTCCGCTTTGTACGCCTACGACACTTTCTCCTGCGGTCGCCATCTGTGGACGTGGATATTCTCGCTATATCATTAAGAGATGGTAACACGGTTTCTTCAAACTTGCTCCCTGATCGAGAGGAGCCAAGGTAAGTGGAGTATAAGGTATGCTCGATCGCGATTTCTATTGTGATTGGCTAAGCTCCGTGACATCAGCCAGAGCCCAAATGCAACTCTTGTTTTGCTTGAAAGCTATGGAAAAGCAGCGCAAATTTCCTATTCGAGACCTTTCACGAGCATTTGCCTATGTTTCCAAGATTGATTTATTTCATAATCAGTTCAGGCATAGTTCAAGTAACGGAAATGATTTACATTATACGATTAAAAAATACATTATTGTTAAAATTACGTTTTAAACTATGTAAGGCATTGCACGATTGAATACCGATAATGAAACGAAACTCCAGGAAGCATAAGCCAAGAGCACATAATGAATAAGCCGATATAAGTGGCTTCAAATTCATCATAAGAATCAAATACTTTGCTCATCAAATACTTTGAATTCACTGGACTTGGTCCCCAAATATCTGTATGAACAAGTTCTAGAATCTTCGTAGTACTGATTTTCCCAATAGGACAATGTGGTTCTTTAATAGATTTTCCTATCGCACAGTTTTCACAAAAACTGGGACTTGAGTTAAGACTATCTAGACCTCGTACATAGTTTTTGCTGCTCATTGCTTTTACATCTTTATGATGGATATGGCAAAACCTCTTATGCCATAAATCGAGTATTGGCTGTTGATTTGCAATATGTGCCCCGGACGATTTTGGAAAAACAACTCTTGCTTGTAGTACATACAAATCGTTTCGCGCAATGCATACTCCTACGAGTTTTTTCTCAGCATTGATAATTTGCATCCTTTCGTCGCATACCATAATCTTGTAATGTTTCCTGTCCATCATTTGCACAGAAATCAGGTTTCTTCTAAGTTCTGGTACGTAATACACATTCTTGAATATGATTTGGATTCTTTCCTTGTTTACATATGTTTCAATAATTATTTCACCCATACCTTTTATTGCCATCGTACTTTGGATGGTTGTAGCACTTGCACAAGTAGATGCACGAAAATTCTGCAGCCAATCACTCTATAAGTAAAATGATTCGTAGCACCACTGTCAATAATCCAACTTTCAGCCAATAATCCAACTATGTTCAATACCATCAAGAAAGCATCTTTTGTGTCCTTTATTGCCTTACTTGATGTTCCGGTTTGTTCTTCATCTTTTATTCTTTTCCAACAATCTCGTTTCATATGACCATATTTTCCGCAAAAATAACACTTGCCCTTAAATTTGAGTTTGGATGCACGCTCCTATGATGATAATTTATGTCCCTTTTTGTGTACTCCAACTGCAAGTGCTTGTGTTGGGGATTCTTCTGAAATATGTCTCGATGCTCTTCTCTCATATTCAGTCATTAGTACTTGAGCAACGGCTTTTGCGTTGAACTGATTTCCTTCCATGTTGATAAACTGAGTAACTACCATATCATAAGTTTCGGGAAGTCCAGCAATCATGCTATACCAGGCTTTGCAAAAGTTCTGTTACACTTGTGAAGACCCTCAAAGAAATGGACACGACGATGTTCACGATGCAGTTAGACATGTTTTTATTGTGCCATCATGTAGAATAACATTGTAATTAGTCATTTAATCAATGTAGCCACCATCTGCATCAAGAACCCGCTCCAGACGAGGCCAAAAAGCCTTGCAAACTTTGCGAATGTAGTCCTTCCTCATTCTGGTCCACACACGGTTGGCAGATGTTTTCAGTTCGTCGACGTTCCTGTGACGGACCTTGCAGGCCTTCCCCTCAACATGCACCCACACACTGTAGTCAAGTGGATTGAGGTCTGGCGACTGCGGAGGCCAAAAGCCCTTCGACCAGAAGGTCATGTTGGACCCCAACCAGTTTTGCACAGTGTTGGCCGTGTGGGCAGGGGCACCATCCTGTTGAAAGAGGTAGTCCGCATTTCTTCACCCAGGGAAGGACTTTTGTGGCCAGGATGTCCTTGTAATCAGCCGCCGTTAGCCGGTATCCACTTGGGAATCACACGGGTGGCATTTTCTCACCATTCGACGCCACGATTCCGAGCATCATCACAGAGGCCGGGTGCTTGGTTGTAGACACGTAGCGGACCTTGGAGATGTCCTGGCCGAAGCTTACCAAGCAGTCAGTTTGCTTGTTGATGACAGGATCGACCGTGAAGATCTTTTCGTCAGAGAAAATGACAATTCGCTCGCCATGACTCTTCAAGTCGTTGAGAAGACGGCGACAGCGCTCCCGACGTTGTTCCCGTATCCGATCCGTCAGCAGAGGCCTCACACTCTTTCCACCTTCTTCTTTGACTGCTCTGGACACTGTGGACACCGAAATTTTCTTTTTCTTTGCGAGCGCAGTCATTTTGAGCGTCGGGTCTTGTTCGAAGGCTTTTCTCACAGCCAAACAGTTGACGACTTGAGGTCTACCTGAACGAGGTTGATCTTTAAGGTCTCTCCCATTCTTGAGCCTGTCCGCAACTCTGTGGATGGTCATCCAGCTGACTTTGAGGAGCTTGGCAATCTCGGACTTCGTGTGGCCCGTGCGCAGGAGAGCAGCGATCTCTACTCATTTCGTTTCCATCGCTTTTGTCGTGGACATTAGGACCACTCAGAAATTAACACGTAATTTCCAATATATTATTTGATCCTTTTGTGGAAATGGAATTATCCAAATCATGAGCAGTCCATTTTTTGGGGGATGTAAAGAGTGTAACAGAACTTTTGCAAATCCCGGTACGCCAGGTCTGTATCAGCCACGGGCGATCCTGTTTCATTCAGCTGAGAAGCACAGGTCTTAAGTCGTCCGATGTACGCTGCCATGGTCTCTTCACTATGAAATCTAGTATTGATGAACTCCCGTTTGAGGCTAAGACTTCGGATCCGTGACTTAGGTTCGAACGTTTCTTTTATTATGTCCCAGGCTTCTTTCCCTGACTTTGTTTCACGTATTAGATGCTGTAGGTCGGTGGACACCCCCACAGCTATTGTCGACAATGCACGATTCTTCCGCAATAAATATTTTTCGGTCACTTCGGAACTAGCTCCTTGTGAGAGAGGTGCTGCTGTCCCGTCAATGAAGTTCCACACGCCTCGGTCATTCAATAACATTTTCATATTATAACTCCAAGATTGGTAGTTCCCCTCATGTAATTTCTCTAGACCCATGGACGTAATTGACTCCGCCAATTCTCCACTATTGGCCATTTCGTTTAACCGGAACAAATCTGCGGATATCACTTATAAACAATGTCTGGTAGAAACGAAAAACGTAATCTACTTACGCTGGCTAGCTTTTTTCAGGTGAAGGCCTAAGTTTTGAGTATAGTTTTAAACGCATCCGTCAAATTGATTTCTTTAGAATGCTCTGTTCCGCAGTGGAAGCGTGCTGGGCATAAAACCTTGTCGTGGTAGCAGAGTTATTTTAGTTGAAAAAGGAAAAAGGATTAGACTTATTTAACAAGCTTTTTCCCTCTTTTTTCTTTTCTTATTAGCATTCTAATATATTGGCGATTTGATTTCATTACTTAGTAACAACAAAATGATTGTTGTGGAAAACAACAATGAATGCAGAAAAGCTATTAACTACAACGCTATTGAATAATGTTTAATCCAACACTAAGCATATCAATCGATAAGCAGGATTCTAATCAATCACAACCCTTTGTATCCCTAGAGAGAGGAAACGTCGCTTCTTCTCTGGATTTGTAATGGTGCCAACCTAGGACCCTTATATTATTCAAATTTGGGATTCAAAAATGGCGAATTTGGGCTTGTGAAAGGAGATAGCCCGACTACGTCAGAGAGAGATGGTAAGCTTAATGTAAAATAATTTGACTGTGTTCCAAATAAAGTGATATAATGTTGAGCAGCAGTTAAATTTATGTGAATTGAAGACTAACCAGTCATACGATTTGTCTAATGTTACAAGTTTGTTTGGATACTTTCTGATTTGAAGCTTTGTGGAGGATGGTTGATAATGAATTTTTTTGAAATTCACAACTTTTTTGTTTTTACTTGCACAACTTTTTTGTCTAAAAGCAGTGAGTTGCTGGCTATGTACAGTCATCAAAGGGAAATAATCCACACTTGAATTTTACTCTAAGTTTTACCGTTTCAATATTAATTTATTTTTAATAATTTATTGTTACATTCAGAGTTAACATTATTAAGATTAATAAATTTAAATAATTATAATTAAAAAAAGCTATTAAAACAATACATTAGCATGAAATGTAATATTAAGTATTAAACTCGTGTGGATTATTTCCTTTGATTGACTGTACATAATCCCCAGAATGCCAGAAAATTGCAAATTCCGAAGGTATAGTGGAACCCTACATCGGACCGTGCTACGTCAAGTAAGGCGACCTATACTAACAAATCCCTCTCTCCTAGTTCCTGCCACCACTTAATGCATACCCTAAACCCTCCTTACTGGTTATGAACTATATTCTTGTTTTCGGTTTCGCACATACAGTAACCTAATTGTTTGATTACATAACGACTTTGCTTTCCCATTGTTGGTTTATGAGAATACCTACCAGAGGACTCAATGCAGAACGTCATGAATGGAGGAGCAACTCGTTGCTGACTCACCCTAGAAGTGGATTTGACAGATCATTAATTATTGCTTGGAGCCATGCCTATTTGGATGAAATCAACGCAAGTATTGGAGGAGTTATTATCTTTACAAGGAGAAGCTAGATGACGAATGATTATAAAACCACAGGTAATCTAGATTTAATAGAACTCAGATGCTCAACTATTAGAATGAGGATGCTTTCGCCAAGCTACCCGTTTTGCCAGCAGAGTTGATACTGTGGTTAAATAACTGGAACCTGTTCTGATTTTAAAAATAATGATTAACTATAGCAAATTAAGACACTTAATTTTTTGAAAAAATGAAATCAAGACTACAGAGGACTGAGCTATCTTGTGAAATTACTTGAGGGAGATGTTTAATTTATATGAACTATCCTGATACTTACCTGATTATAGTTATTGACTAGATGTTCTGTTTAATTAATTCATGTTGCTAAAATCTCTGTTGAGAAACGTGTTTATATGACGGATCCTACTGATAATTTTTTTCTATTCCCTTGAGCTGTTTAAGTAATTTTGTTGACGAAGAAATAAAAACGAGGCTCGTTACCGTCATGATGGTGGTTTCTGTCGGATGTGGTTTCTATCGGATTCATACTCCAATAGGTAGAGGAATATCTGGATTGAAGTTAGGGAAACCTTAATAATTAAGTCTAGAGTCATAATCGAAGACACGTTAACTAGGCTAGACAAATTCCATAAATCTGAATAGACAGTTGGCTACCACTGCAATTTTCATGGTACCCAACCCAAAATAAACAAAATCGAAATGAAAACATAATGCCTGGCAGAGAAATTGCACAATACCGCCTAGAGAGAAAGCCTGCACATGGAAATATCATATATTGTTACATAGCCTATGGTAGGGCAAATTACGATCTTATTATTGAGAGAAATAACACAGAGTAACAGAAAATCAATTTTTAATCACGCACTTCCCCTTGAAAGATTTTGAGAGAACGGGCGAGAAAGAGTCACTCAGGAGTGAGCTTCCCCTTCCCAACGGTGTACTTCCCTGCAATTCAAATGTGTTAGAAACCTCAGCCAACCTGCCCAGCAACGAGGAAAGAAAATCCAGCATAGAAACATGTGCTGACAGAGTAACCACAGTAAATACCTAAATAACAAACAGGAATGAAGGCCACGCCTGCCTCTGTTTATATAATAATGTCATTAGGCTTTCCAATCAGCTGCCCCATTGGCCGTAGCTACCACCTGTTTGAAATGTAGCGAAAATGGAATTTCTGGTAGATATTGGCTACCAAAATGTATAATATTTATTAATTAAAAATAAAAAAATAAATAATAATTAACAAAATAATTATTAAATAATAAATTAAATAAAAAAAATAAATATAAAAAGCTGACGTTTCGGATAGAGACTATCCTTTATCAAAGCAGAAAGGATAATTCACTGAAGGGAAATAGAATTTTAGAGAATTATCCTGAAGTTATGAAAAGAGTATCGACAATCGACAATCGAACAGTGAAGTGAAAAGAAAGACACGAGTGGTCCAGGAGCCAAGCTCACTTTACACGCTCACCGAAAGAGTATACCAGACGAGATATACTGAACTGGGAGAAAAGCCTGATGAACCTCAATAGTCTTCCAGAGAAGACGTCCCCCGAAGGGACGAGAGTCAGATTGTAGAACCCAAAAATCAGCAGGATCTAAAAGATCCAGTAGTTAGGGAAGACGGCCTTGTTAATGTCATCAAAGCAGACATCCATGATATGCAGGGTCTTCGAAACCTGAGGGTCTTAATAATGAGTGGATGGTCCAGAATACCGGAGTATTTTCATGGTTTTACATCTTGGGTAGCATGTTCTTCATAAGTGTCTGGACAGAGGTGCCTATGTGGGTCATCCCCAAATCGTCATAGAGTGGTTATTGGCAACTATTCTGTCAAGTTGGGTGATGGACCACAGAGCAACATTTTGGAAGATCTGGAGATCCTTCCACCTAGATTTGCAAATAGAAGCCCAAACAGGCATTCCATGGAGTAAAATAGTACGAATCACAACCTTGTATAACAAGAGTTTGTTATCCACACCAAGAGCGCTATTTCTCTGCAGAAGTGCAATCAAACTGAACTTCGCTTTCTTTGCTTTGTTGAGCGCATATTGGACTTGGTTGTTCCAGTATAGTTTGGAGTCGATCATGACACCAAGATATTTATAGCTTTTTACCCACTTAAGTTTCTTCCCAAATAAGAAGAGGGGCTTTGGAGGGTTTTTGTGTTTGCGAGTGTTAAACATAACTTTGCACTTTTTTGACATTCAGCTTTAATCGCCATTTAGTGAACAAGCTCTCGCACTGATGTAAAGCTTTTTGTAGTCGAGTGATGACATGTGCTGAGTTTCGTGCCCAGGTCATGATGGACCCGTCGTCAGCAAAGAAGTAAAGATTACACTTTGCAAACTTGGGAAAGTCATGGATAAAGAAGTTGAATATGGCTGGCCCCAAGACAGAGCCTTGGGGTACACCAGCATTAACATTGCAGGGTTCAGACAAGGAGTCCCCAACCTTAATACAAAAAGTCATCTTTGACAGGAATGAGCAAACTAGAGCAATTAGATCGCCAGGGAACCCGTAAGCAATCGTTTTGTAAATTAGTCCATCATACCAGACTTGGTCAAAGGCCTTTTGGAAATCGAGGAAAACGAGACCACCGAATATAGAGAGGTTCAGAGGACCATTTAAATCAGCAACTAGTCTCCATAACTGAAGCTGACAAGAGTGGCCTGGACGGAAGCCGAACTGCTGACCACGAATGAGGTTGTTTGCCTCGCAGTATTCGTTGAACCTCTTGAGTACAGTGCGCTCAAAGACCTTGGAAAGCATGGGCAACAAGTTAATGGGTCTATAACTCGTGAGAAGAGCAGGATCCAGTCCAGGTTTGAAAATGGTGATGATAACCGAGTCCTTCCAGACACTAGGGAAATGGCTGTTAAGCCAGCACACATTCATAACCTTGGTGATAATGCAGATAACACTGGGAGGAAAATTCTTGAGAGCACTGTTGGTAATGGTGTCGATACCGGCTACCTTTTTGCTTTTCAGGCGCCTTTGATGTTCAATATCTCAGAGGTGCAAAGAGCACGTTGGGTGTGGACATATTTAAGACACACGTCTTTGACCTCACGAGTAATACTGAACAGACTATCCTCTTTGGCCGTAGAGAATTGGCTCTTCAGTGAATTTGCGAAAATTTATGCTTTGTCTTGGTCATTGCTAACAAAATCGCCACCCTCTGTAAGCAGAGGAGGGAGAACAATAGTCTTGTTGCTTTTAAGGGCCCTGACCGTACTCCAGAGAGTTGTCCTGGACGGACAGACTCTTGATTTTGTCGTTTCCTTTTTGATTTCTTAAATCCTTAATCTGCTCACTTACCTTGCGGGATAGCCTGTTGTACTTCGTCTTGACGTGGAGAAACCTGGTAAGCTGCCAAAGTCTTCTGAAGGTGTTTTTTCGTTGATGAGTTGCCTGATGGAGGGAGGAAGTTCCAGATGGTCTAGCCACATGCATTCAACTGGAGTAGCGCTAGCATTTGTAGCCATCTTCATGGAGTGAGTAACGTTTTTGATATTTTCGTCAATGTCACTGCTGGTGACGGGTTCCTGATGTTACTGTTGTTCTTAAGTTCTCTAAAGAATTTCGAGTCCTGCTTATAACGAAGATTTATTCTCAGATTGATATTTATCCCCTGAAAATTTAGTGCAACTGGTAAGTGATCAGATGATAAGGCATTTACAGTAAATATGTTACAGGGTTTGAAAAACTCCTTGAGAACAGCAATGTCGAGAACGTCACTAGCAGGTGAGTGATCACAGTAGTATTTATCTTCAAGACAGACAATGACGGAAGTGTGGAACTGATCTACCTTGTATCTATGAAGTACTGAGCCACTTTGATTAGTGCATCTGGAGTTCCAGTGTGGGTGTTTCGCATTCAAATCACCCGCCATAACGACTGGAGTGGGTCCAGACAATAGTTCATTTAGGTCGCGAGGGTCTAACTTGTGCCTGAGTGGGTTGTACAGAGAAGTAAACTTAACTTCTCCAAAGTTAGCATCTTTAATAACAATGAAAACTGCTTCCATATTCACAAGGTTAGGTGTGGCAATCTTTGTGTGATCAATACCTCTTTTAACAACAATAGCTACCCCACCAGAGACTGGATCTGAAGCTTTTTTAATGGGCCTATCATTTCTGTAAACATAGTACCTTGATAGATTGAAAGCCCTGCTCTGTTTGAGATGGGTTTCGCACAAGAAGGCAACATCGATGTTCCAGCATGTAAGGAAATCATAAAATTCAAAACGCTTGCGAGGGATTCCCCTCGCATTCCATATAGTGCAACCTAACTTACCTTGATTTATAACTTTGTAAGGATCTCTATCCATGACTATTTCCTTGTCTCAGTTTGAGTGGTCAGCAGCAAAACTTTGCCACTATCCTTTAACATATTCATTAAATTGCCCAGATACCTTTGAATTTTAGCCAATTCGTCATGGTCAGCAAATTCCTAACCACTGGAAGCAGAGGCAACCGAAGCAAAAGTTCTTCCTTCAGCTACTTTGGAAGTTCTATTCCTTTTACTTGTGGGTATTTGGGACACTTTGCATAACTCGTTGTGTGCTGGCCTTCTCATCGAATACATTTAGGAGGGTCTTTACCTTTTATATTGGTTCAATGCCTTGACTGGTGGTCGCCCGCGTACTTGTTACAACGCGGCGACCCAGTGCAGCCCTGGGACACGTGCCCAAAACGTAAACAATTGTAACATATTAAGGGCTTCTTGTTGCCCCTAAACAATTCAACTGTTACAGCAAGTGGACCAATGCGCTTAAATTTAGGAAAGATTTATTGTGCTCAGTGTTTTGGAGGAGTACTAGCACCACTGGCATCTCAACAGCACCATTTGCTCTTTTGAGTCTAACTGCCTTATCGGGGAAGTATTTAGTGTTTCTAAGGTCTTCGCAAAAATCTTCCATGACATAGGTTATATCTACATTACGGACAACGTATTTTAACAGTTCCTCAGACTTGAACTGATGATGCTGGATTTTACGCACACCATTCATTTTGATTCCTGACACGAGGGTTTTATGAGTTTCCTCATCGTGGCATTTAACCTTGATAGTGTCTGAGCGTCCTGTATGTGCAGTAATCTTATCTAACGTTATGTGATTTTTTATCTCGTCTAACACTTCCTTAATCGATTTCCCGTGACGTCTAACGATAATAGGGGGAATGTAAATAGCTCTCTTTTCACTTACCTTAATCTGGGAATTTTCCGTCCTCATCCCCCATCTGGGTTTTTTTTGTTTCGAACAACTCCCATCATTTCCGTCGGAATGGCTTCTTTTATTGCCATCATTTGTCGAACAGTCACGATCATCACTTATTTCCATAGACTTCAGTCCATGCACTTTGTTGGCAAGGGAGATAGGTTGAAAATTTCCTCTTACCTTATTTTCTTCCATGGATTTCCCGCATCTGGAGTCCCGGAACATTTCTCGAAGGCTTCTTATCATTCTTATCTTGCTGATGACCTCTGTAGGAGAGTTTTGAATTTCCGTGTTGATTCCATTGAATTTCTCCTCAAAACTTGTTCATCAGGAGTCGACCTTCGCCTCCAATGCATTGTACTTGGCATTTATGTCATTCCTGAAAGATTCTAGCATTTCATTAAATACTAGGTCAAATGCAGAAAACCTAGGATCCAAACAGAGATCTTGTAGGCCCTTTCGCAGGACACACTTTTACTGTTAGGTGCTAGCAAAGACTCCTTTGCAGACTTTAGCGTCGTTAATTTGGACAAAGCCATCATTATCCTAAAAGAGAATTGTTCAGAACCAGGGGGGAGGGGAGAATAATCTCGCAGCTAGATGTGTGCTAAGGAAGCCGTCATAAGATAGAAGCACCTAGCTTTAAGAAAAAGAACAAGCCAAGTTTGCGAAAAGATTAATTCTATGCCAGGGACCCAATTGTGAATTATTGGAATGAAAATTAGTGATATGAGAAATGTCCTTAGTCAGGTTTGCGAGGAAATTAATTCCAATGCAAGGGACCAGCACATAAGAAGTAACAGAAGGTGAATATCGCCCTGAAAAAAGCGCACCATGAAATGAGAGCAATGAGATGATGCCTGAAATGAGAGTACAGGTGATATCTTGAAGAGCTAGTACGTTTCTAAGTAATTGGTACTAGAAGACATACCCGGCGAAGCCCGGGATAATTACACTTCTAGGTAAACAGAACAATCTCAAATTATTAAATTATACCTCCCAATTGTTTAAATAATAACTCAATCATTACAACACAGAGTAAAGGGACTATCCATTCTACGAAAAATACAAAAAACAGGAATCCTAGGTGATATACCGGGACCAGATACTTTAGACTCAAGTTTTTCTTGCCCTTGACGTAGAAGCTCTTGCTCTATTCGAAACTCCCGTTGCTCAGATTTTCAAATGTCCGTATAGCTTTTTCTGTTTTAGTTGCAGAGTTTCTCTGACCAATACTCGTTCTTTCTCCTTCCTTTCCAGGCACAAAAATTTTTGCCAGTCGTCTGAACGTTTGATAGTGAAGTTCAGGTAGACATGCGTGACTCCATTGCCTCATCAACATACATTGCCTTATTAATGTTCTGTCATTAGATCGTCATTTTAGGCTCATTGTTAATAATTCTTGGAAACGAACGTTCAGTTATCGCATTGTCAGCATCTCACTTTCCTATATATACACATTCCCACAGAATATAGTCAAAATGTATTTTTATGATTTGTTTGCATCTGATGTGCTACCAAAGCTTGAATAATAAGAATTCTATGCATTGTAACAGATTGAAACTTATCTATATTGCACAAACTTTGTTGGTCATGAGATATATATTATTGATCCTTGCATAGCGTTGGTGCATAGCGTGTTGACACCATTGTTGATACCTATTTTTGCACAAACTTTTCCTTACATTGTTGGTCATGAGATATATATTGTTAGTCCGTGAAGAGTGTTTGTGAATTGCGTGTTGATACCATTATTGATAAGTATTGTTGCACTAACTTTGCCCTGCATTGTTGGTCATGAGATATTTCTCATTAATATGCCTTGCCATAACCATGAATATCGATTTTTTAACAATAATTATTATCTTTCCGAAAGCTGAACTAGACAGTGACCTTCCTCTTGCTTTGGAGGTCTAGTATGCAAAATTTCATCAAGATCGGAATAAAACTGTAATTGCATAAGAAACAAACAAACAAAAAAACATCCCTCTTTATATATATAGAAAGACTAGCAGAGTTATCCGGTTTTGCCCGGGATAATTACATACAGAACAATCTCAAAAAATTAAAATATAACTCCCAAATGGTTAAATAATAACTCAATCAATACAACACAGAGCAGAGGGACTATCCATTCTACAAAAAATACGAAAAACACGAATCCTAGGAGATATACCGGGACCAGATACTTTAAACTCAAGTTTTGCTTGCTCTTGACGGAGAAGCTCTTGCTCTATCGAATCTTCCGTTGCTCTGATGTTTCAAATGCCCGTATAGCTTTTTCTGTTTTAGTTGCAGAGTTTCTCTGATCAATACTCGTTTTTTCAACTTCCTTTCCAGGCACAAATTTTGGCCAGTGGTCTGGACGTTTGATAGGGAGCTCAAGGGAGACAAGCGTGACTTCTTTGCCTCATGAATAGACACTGCCTCATTAATGTTCTGTCATTGCATCATCATTTTATGCTCATTATTAATAATTCTTGGAAAAGAACGTTCAGTCATCGGATTGTCAGCATCTCAATTTCCACAATATACACATTCCCACAGAATATAGTCAAAATGTATTTTTATGAAAGGTTTGGATCTAATGTGCTACCAAATAAGCTAGGTGATAACCCCGCGCATAGCTGGGACTGTTTTTATGATTAAATTTTGAAATGTCTTAAAAATAAACACATGAAATCGCTAAGAATTAATGCAGAAAAATTCATACTTAAAACCCACAAACAAACATCCTTCTTTATATGTATAGAAGACTAGCAGAGGATCCGGTGTTGCCCAAGAAAATTACACTTGTAGGTGAACAGAACAACCTTAATAAGCTCAATTTCCTTTCTTCTTTCGAAGTCTTGAAGCAAAAATTGGCCATTCATCACTTTCTGTAGTCTAGCGGTCGCGATTCTTCTATTTACTTGCTTACCATTTGCTGAATACATCACGGAGCTAAAGGAGTGCTTCCTCTATCGTCTTTCACTGTTTGTCAATATTCTGCTAACTCATTATCTCCAGTTACTGATCATTTTTAAAGATTTTCAAGAAATTGTTAAGTACTAAGAAGTGTCTTTTCTAAGAAAAACCTGAATAATAGGAATTCTATCCACTGTTGGTCATGAGACATATATTGTTGATCCTTGCATAGTGTTGGTGTATTGTGTGTGACACCATTGTTGATATCTATTTAAATATCTATTTAATTTGCATTTAAGGTCATGAGATATATATTGTTGGTCCGTGCAATGTGTTTGTGAATTGCGTGTTGATACCATTGTTATTTATTGTTGCAAAAACTTTGTCTTGCATTGTTGGTCATGAAATATTTCTCATTAATATGCCCTGCCATAACCATGAATATCGATTTTTTTTATCAATAATTATTATTTTTCGAAATCTCAGGTTGACAGTGACCTTCGTCAAACTTTGAAGGTCAAGTATGCAAAATTTCATCAAGATCGGAATAAAACTGTAGATTTGCATAAGAAACAAACAAACAAACAAACCCAGAAACATACAAACAAACATCCTTCTTTATATATATAGAAAGACTAGCAGATTTACAGGGTTTTGCCCGGGATAATTACACTTGTACGTATACAGAACAATCTCAAAAAATTAAATTATAACTCCCAATTGATTAAATAATAATTCAATCAATAGAACACAGAGCAAAGGGACAATCTATTCTACGAAAAATACGAAAATAGGAATTCTAAGTGTTATGCCGGGACCAAAGTTTTTTTTTTGCTCTTGACATGTCAAATGCCCGTATAGCTTTTTCTGTTTTAGTTGCAGAGTTTCACTGACCAATACTCGTTCTTTCTCTTCAATTTCCAGACACATAAATTTTTTCCAGTCGTCTGGACGTTCGATAGGGAAGTCCGGGGAGACATGCATGACTCCTTTGCCTCATCAATAGACGCTGCCTTTTTAATGTTCTGTCATTGCATCGTCATTTTACGCTCATTATTAATAATTCTTGGAAACGAATGTTCAGTTATCGCATTGTCAGGATCTCACTTTCCAAAATATACATATTCCCACAGAATATAGTCAAAATGTATTTTTATGAAATGTTTGCATCTGATGTGCTACCAAAGCCTGAATAATAAGAATTCTATGCATTGTTACAGATTGAAACTTATCTATATTGCACAAACTTTGTTGGTCATGAGATATATATTATTGATCCTTGCATAGCGTTGGTGCATAGCGTGTTGACACAATTGTTGATACCTATTTTTGCACAAACTTTTCCTTACATTGTTGGTCATGAGATATATATCGTTGGTCCGTACAGAATGCTTGTGAATTGCGTGTTGATACCATTGTTGATAAGTATTGTTGCACTAACTTTGCCCTGCATTGTAGGTCATGAGATATTTCTCATTAATATGCCTTGCCATAACCAAGAACATCGATTTTTTATCAAGAATTATTATTTTTCCGAAACCTGAAGTAGACAGGGATCTTCCTCATGCTTTGGAGGTCAAGTATGCAAAATTTCATCATGATCAAAATAAAACTTTAGATTTGCATAAGAAACAAACAAACAAACAAACCCACAAACAAACGTCCGTCTTTATATATATAGAAGACTAGCAGAGGACCCGGCGTTGCCCGGGATGATTACACTTGTAGGTAAACTGAACAACCTCAAAAAGCTAAATTACACCTCCAAATTGGTTAAATAATTACTCAATCACTACAATATAGAGTGAAGAAACTATCCATTCCAAGAAAAATCCGAAAGACAGGAATTTACCTCTTCACTGAAAAAATCCATTCAAGGTGATATACCGAGACTTGATTTACTGGAAAAAAAATTTTTAAAGGCACACAATGGATGAACCTCTCCAAGGGTGCCTTCTAGTCTAAATAATTTTTTATTCACGTAATCTTTCTTTAGATGTACACTTGATGTTGTTGCAATTTCCTTTCTTCTTTCGATGTCTTGAAGCAAAAATTGGCCATTTATCACTTTGTGTAGTCTAGCGATCGCCGATTCTTCAATTTACTTGCTTACCATTTGCTCAATACAGCACGGAGCTAAAGGAGTGCTTCCTTTATCGTCTTTCACTCTTTCTCAATAGTCTGCTAACTCATTATCTCCAGTTACTGATCATTTTTAAAGATTTTCAAGAAATTGTTACGTACTAAGAATTTTCTTTTCTAAGAAAACAAGAATAACAAGAATTCTATGCATTGAGAGACGTATATTGTTGATCCTTGCATAGTGTTGGTACATTGCGTGTTGACACCATTGTTGATACCAATTGTTGCACAAACTTTTATTTGCATTGTTGATCATGAGAAATATATTGTTGGTCCATGCAGAGTGTTTGTGAATCGCGTGCTGATACCATTGTTGATACTTATTGTTGCAAAAACTTTGTCTTGCATCGTTAGTCATGAAATATTTCTCATTAACATACCCTGCCATAACCATGAATATCGATTTTTTATTAGTAATTTTTATTTTTTCGAAATCTGAGGTAGACAGTGACCTTCCTCATGCTTTGAAGGTCATGTATGCGAAATTTTATCAAGATCAGAATAAAACTGTAGATTTGTATAGTCTGCTAACTCATTATCTCCAGTTACTGATCATTTTTAAACATTTTCAAGAAATTGTTAAGTACTAAAAACTGTTTTTTCTAAGAAAAACCTAAATAACAGGAATTCTATCCATTGTTGGTCTTGAGACATATATTGTTGATCCTTGCAGTGTGTTTGTGAATTGCTTGTTGATGCCATTGTTGTTACTTATTGTTGCAAAAACTTTGTCTTGCATTTTTGGTCATGAGATATTTCTCATTAATATGCCCTGCCATAACCATGAATATCGATTTTTTATCAATAGATAATAATTTTTCGAAATCTGAGATAGACAGTGACCTTCCTCATAGTTTGAAGGTCAAGTATGCAAAATTTCATCAAGATCGGAATAAAACTGTAGATTTGCATTAGAAACAAAGAAACAAATAAACACACAAACAAACAAACAAATATCCTTCTTTATATATATAGAAAGACTAGCAGAGTTACCCAGTGTTGCTCGGGATAATTACACTTGTAGGTATACAGAACAATCTCAAAAAATTAAATTATAACTCCCAATTGGTTAAATAATAACTCAATCAATACAACACAGAGCAAAGGGGCAATCCATTCTACGAAAAATACGAAAAACAGGAATTCTAGGTGATATACCGGGACTTTATCTAAACTCTTCTTGACTTGCCTCACTATGCGGAGCAACACCAGATACTTTAGACTCAAGTTTTTCTTGCCCTTGACGTAGAAGCTCTTATACCCTGTTGCTCTATTGGAAACTCTCGTTGTTCAGAGTTTCTCTGACCAATACTAGTTCTTTCTCTTTCCTTTCCAGACACATAAATTTATGCCAGTCATCTGGACGTATGGTAGGGAGCTCAAGGGAGACACGCGTGGCTCCTATGATACGTATTGTTGCAAAAACTTGGTCTTGCATTGTTGGTCATGGGATATTTCTCATCAATATGCTCTGCTATAACAATGAATACCGATTTTTTATCAATACTAATTATTTTTTCGAAATCTGAGGTAGACAGCAGTAGATAAGTACTCGATCAGGCGGGAATCGAATGTGGAGGGGGTAATTTCTCGAAAGATCAAAGGATGCCGACACTTTTTCTTTTGTTCTCAGCCTGCTCTGGAATGCGCTAGGGTCCCCAGGGACCCTGTCCCTTGCTTCCTGCCCTCGGGCTATTCGACAGGGTGTGTCTCTGCTTTTCTATGGCATTTCCTTATTTGGTCATGCTCTGGCCCTCTGGTGTGGGTTTTTGAGGATTTGTCCTTTTGGGTGTGGTTCTTATTTTGCTCGTTGTCACTCTGTTTGGGTGTTGGCCCACATGTTTTGGGCGTTGGTCCTCTGTTTCGGAGGTGGTCTTTTTTGGGCGTTGGTCCTTTTTTGGGCGTCAGCTCTTGTTTTGGGCTTAGTCATGTTTTGGGTGTGGTCATTTAATGTATTTACCTTTGATTTCATTTTGATCAGGTTCCAATTGTGAGTGTGGTCACACAGCTGGCTGATGATCTTTTCTTGATTAACCACGTGATGGCAGCCATGTTCAGGTGGCCTAAGGCTGAAATAAAATTAATTTCTTCATCCTCTGATGTACCCCGATTAGAGGGGTCCTGATGCTCTTAGCAAATTCCACTTATGTGATTCTGTCTTACAAGTGAAAACCTGTTGATTTCCTTAAATACCCACCTAACTGGGTAGGGGTTTGGGTACTGGCACCTCAAATTGATCGCCTAATTACTAATTCACTATTGTTTCTCGGGTAACCAAATTTTTTCCAAGCTCTTTTACAGTTTCTTCTACGACTGCTGTTTCAAAGTGTATTGTTTTGTTTTTAATTTTCAGCTAATGGCTACATTGTTTCAAGTGTGCATCTGAGTAGGGACTAATGCTGTCTAAAAGGGTGGGTCTGAACTCTCATATAATTGCTTATTAATCCAACTAGGTCACACAACCTGATGAAAGGGTCATATTCACTAACTTTTTAGCTTATTTTAAAGATGGGTTGTTTGAAATTTGTTTTATTTTCATTTTGCCTCTCTAACTGATTGCCTTTGCTCACATGAAGGGTTGTTTTTTCTTCTCAGGGTTGAACCTGGTTGAAATGTTAAATAAAAATACAAATTTCACATTTCTCAATGCTGCTGAGGCATACTTGACCCTCTCTCTATACAAATTTGTACAGCTTTGGCTCACAGAGGTTGATAAATGCATTGTTTGATTCCCCAACCTCGCGATATTCTCGTCACTCACCCCCTCTCTCTCTCTCTTTCTCCCTCCTCCTACATAACCAATACAAGTTTGGCAAAATATTGTTTAAAATTGTATTCTAAAATGTGTTTTCGCTCTGTCTCTCTCTCTCTCTCTCATACAGTATACAACTTTCCTGTTCACTTATGGTATTAGGATACGTGATTGATATGCTTCGTGCTCTTTATAGTGCAAAAAGTCTGTATTCAATTTAAGGCTATGGTCACATGCAATGATTTAACATCACTCGTCACAAGTCGTTAAGTTCTCATAGTCGCGCGCTTGTTGGTTTGTTTTGCAGTTTAAATTTTATAATTTTTACTTAATAAAGGCTGTACGTGGACTGTGCTTTCGTTTTTCGTCACTCTACAATTGACGAGCTGACGACGTTCGCGTATGCGAGCATCGTGATTCCAGGGTAGGCACTCACGTCCACGTTGCTTCTCGGGCATGCTTTCTCAATGACGTGTCCTCGATGGCTTGTTTTTCTGTCTAATTACATTGATTTTTACTTTTAAAGGTTTGTCATGGCGGGTGTATGTTCGTTTTTCACTGCCCTTTTACGATGTGTTGCAGGGTGATAGATGTATCGCCTGTGTGTACTCAAACGTGGGTGGTGGTGGTTGCTGCTTGGCCACGGAGCGGACGATGAGACATTGTTGCTCAGCGCGTTCGTTCATGGTTGCATTGTTTGCGTGTTTGTGTTTGCTAAAAACACGATGTCTTATGCCAAAGATATATGTGATATGTTTTTCTGTACTTTGTTAGGGTTACACGGCTCTTTCATCGTTTTGTTTTTGTTTTTCTCCTAATTAAATTCTCTCCCGCTAACATATTTGCACACAGGTGATGTCGAGGTGTTCGCACAAGGCCTAATAGAGATGTACAGCGCTGTCAGTCGCTACTTTCGGCACGCAGGCTAATTCAAACTAAAAATCTACGTATCTGAATATTCAGGGTATTTGAAATACGTTTGTTTGTGCTGCATTGACGTTTTCACATTACTTTCAGAGTTTTTTCTCATCTAATTAAAATCTGACGTATTAACAAAACAAAAACGTACGTACTTGTTATCACACAATTTGGCAGGGCTAGGCTTAGCGTGTTCGCGAGGAGTACAGCACCGTTTGACACTCAGGTCAGTGTTCAAGCTATTCCGGGCTAAAACTCCTTGCATTTTCTAGCACATGTATGCATTATACGTTTTGCTTATGATGCATTGGTGTTCCCCTATTCGTTTTCGTGCTTTTTTCCCGACTAAATTAAAGCCTGTCCTATTTATCAAAGTGTATGTAATTCTTATCCCGCAGGCCGTACGAAGCCTAGCGTATCCAAGCCGTGAACAGAGGTGCCAACAGCTGTATTCAAGCCTCACGCCAATTTAAGCTAAAAATCCTTGTCTCATCCGTAGGGTTGCAGCATTTTGCTAATGTAAAATGGAGTGTTTTAATTTTAATACAATTGCATTATTGTTTCACATGTGCGGTAGGACTTGTTCATTTCTTAGTTCTCGCGGTCATTCTTTACCTTGGAAAATTTATCTCCACATTTCCATATTTCTGTTTTTCTGTTTTGCATTGATTTATTATAAAAATAATTACAAATAATACGGATGATGTTGGTGAAAAGTATACAGGTTTTTCCGTTTTTAGTTACTATTTACTGATTGTTTTTTTTTTTATTCCCTATAATTTTAAGTGACGTAATAAAAATAAAATAAAATAAAATAAAACAAAATTCTGACTTTTACTTTTAATGTATTTAGGCTCGTGCAAATGTTAAATTTTCTGTTAAGCTGCATTACATAATAAACGCTTAAGTGCAAATTTCGCTTTTAAGGTGTTACAAGTTCACATTTTTGAGGGGGATAGGTCAATATTGTTACTTATTAAAGCAGACTTCATTACTCTTTTTCTATTGTTTGGTTATTTTGGGCTGTTTTGTTAGAAGGCAAAACAGCGAAATTGTAAGATAGGTGAGAGTTTGAGGTCTTCTCTTTCCTCGTTTGGTTTAGTGGCTCATAAGTCTATTGTATAAGCAGGTCGCTCAATCGCTTACACAGGCCTCCTCCTAATTTCTGCCCGCACTTGGCGTGGCAAACGCATTGTTAAACGACTCAAACAAGGCCAGCGTGCAGCTGTGAACTCCGAAGGTTGCTTTTAGCAACACCCTGCTTTGTCGACTAAGAAGGGCTAATGTAATGATAGGATCGCTATTATCTGTCTATTGGGGCTATCTATCCATCGGTGACCCCAAACTGACTATATGTAGTTGCATTCGTTTTGGGGCCTTGTTACTCTTTCGAATGAAATTTTGTTTTAATCAAATTTTTTCGTTTCTCTTCAACATCAATTTACTGTTTGTTATTCTTTCGTTTCAGTCCATGTGAGTCTGTTTGAAAAAAGAAAAATTGTCTTTCAGGGGTTCCTTTGTTAGCCGACAAGCCCTACCTCTTAGTGAGTTGTTGCTTTTATGTGAATTTAAGCTAAAATTGTGTGTTAAAAATTACAAATTTTCCTATTTTTCAACACTATTGAGGTTATACGGGCTTCTCGTTACTAATATATGTCTGAAACGATTTGCTGTGATCATTAAAAAGGCGCTGTTTCTCACTGCTTCAATTCGATATGGTTAACCTTATCTTCATCTCTCTCAATCTCTCTCTCTCTCTCTCTCTCTCTCTCTCTCTCTCTCAAGGTTTCTTGCTCCTTAATCTTTTGTAAATACAAATGCTAAATGACTTCTTTTCCTCGAGTATTTGTCAACGAAGAAAACTATTCAATGTTTATGCTACAATTCCTTTTCTCTTTGACACAAGTCACACGTATTTTTCTGTTTTTCTTTGCTGATTTCTCACCAGCAACAGGCCCCAGTAAGGGCGACATTGGTAGAGTGGGCGTTCAAATACTCGTTTTCGGACTAATTTTAGGGTTTGCACTGGTTAAGGAAACAACCCACACCTCTTCTTTTAAGTTTCTCCGATTTTTATGATGCTTTCATTTACTCTCAGCGTTGGTAATTGTTCAAAAACGCTGACGACCGTTGATGTCTGTTACTGTTTTCCCGAGGATTGCGAATGCATTTGTACTAACATTGCCTATACATTTCATCATCAGCTGATTAACTGACCTTGTTAAAAAGTTTGTGCTCTTGAAATTAATTGAACAAAGTTGTTAATTCTTCAATTCAAGTATTCTTTTTATTTTTGGGTTGAAACTTAGGATATTTTACCTTCTTTGCTGTTGATTATTTCAACACTATACGTAAAGGTGTAAGCAGTGGGTTCCTATAAATAATATTGTACATAACTGTTCTCAGCCACTCGGGCTGTGTGTACGGTGTTTGGCATGAACAGGGTTGCAGACCCCCTACTAACTGCGTTTTGAGGTAATCCGTGTTAAAAAATAGTCGTGTCTTCCAGTTAGGGTATGCGAAATATGTTGCCTCGTTAGTTTCAAGGGTTATTCGGTTAATTAAACTCTGCCTCTTGGTAAATTTTGTTGGCACATTGTTTCGGTTGACTACTGATAACCCCGGGCTGCTAAATTAGCGGATTCACATCGCAAACTTTATAAACACCGTTTCTCACAATGTATGTTTAATTTTCTTCTACTCTCTATGATTTCTGTGTTCTGATTGTTCCGTTTGTTGTTTGTATTTTAAATAATTTTATCCCACTCACTCAATGTTTACTCTTTTAAGGGCGTACAGGGATAGTGTATTATAGGTATCATTCTATACACGATTTAAGATAAATTAGGTTAAAATATCACTATGACATTTTACTGTTACTTGATCATGTGTCCTAAACAATCCAGTGGGTAGAACATCAGGTTACCATTCACGGGTTGGGTGATGGTTTGAGTTCGATTCTATGTGACTGTAGGGCCCATATTTTTTTCAGTCAATCCCCGTTTTAACCTGTTAGACACTTATTGTTAAGTGCAAAAATCGTTTTCCTTTTTCCTTTTACCGGAGTTTTTTACAATTTTCGACGTCATTAAAAGTTGTTTACGACTTTTGGTTCCAGCCTGACCTATGTTTGACAGGATGAATTATGTTTGTTTATAGTTCATATGACTTGCCCCACCATTTTTAGTTTCACTGATTTTTCATCCCATTAAAGTGTTTCTTTTTCGAGAAATGAGTACGCAAGTTCAAGTATTACATAGGCCGCGATGGAGGTCATGTAAAACCGCATCTGATATGATAAATGCTCGCGCTAAAAAGGCTCCGCGTCTTTCAATCCGCGTACGTGAAATACGTTTGTTTGTTTGAGGTTCGTATTAGGTGTGTCATTAAGTCACATTGACCATGTTAGGTGTGTCATTAAGTTAGCAGTTGTTACGTTAAGCGTACGTGCTAGCTGCACTAAAAAGGTATTTGCGTTTTTCTGTCAGGGTACATGAAATACGTTGCTTTTTACACCAGTGAAGTTTGACTATTAGTTTCACAGCTTTTTTATCTCATTAAAGTGTTTCCTTTTCGATAAATATGCGTACGCAACGATTACCTCGTAACTCAAGTATAACATTGGCCGCGTTACATGGCACCAAATCGGCCGTTGTTATGCTTATCGTACGTGTTAGCCTCACTAAAAAGCCAACGCGTTTTTCAAGCGTGGGTACATGAAATGCATTGCTTTGTACTCCATTGAAGTTCCCCTATTAGTTTCAAGGGTTTGTTTTTTTTTGTTTTTTTTTAACCTCCTTGAATGATTTATTCCGGACAACTGAGTAGTCAAAAACTTCTTCATGGTGACACGAGTTAATGACATTATTATTATAAATCTTCTCTTGAAAAGTCATTCCAACACTAAAGTTTTAAATTTGTTTGACACTTTCATTCTCCAATTCACCTTCAGTCACACAAATTCATTAATGGTGCTTGAACTACAATCATTCAACTCACACGTACTAATATTAATTTTGGACGAACCGAATTTGGGCTGATTCTGCACACGGGCATATACTGACTTTTTAAGCCAAAATTTCATTCATTAAACCACAGTGTTCTAAAAAATTAAAGTTTCGCACGGTTGGTCGGATGGTTGGTTGGTTGGTTGGTTGGTTGGTTGGTTGGTTGATTGGTCAGTTTGTTATCTAAAGTTTGAAAACATTACATGCAATTCGCTAAATTACGAAACACTGTCACACATTACTGTTATGTTGCTGCACGGTTGTAATTCTGCAACCAAGTGTGAATCTACTCACGACGGGATGGTAGTATTCACTTGGCTACAATCTCTCTAATCAGGCAGGTTATGATGTAGTCAAGTGTGCGTGTATGTGACAAAGTAAATATCTTGTTTTGACAGCCCGGGAACAAACGTTCCCCAAAGTCAAACGGCTCAACATTTTTACACAACAGCATAGTTAAGGTTTAACATCCACTATGTCAGAGATACAGTTGAAAAACACGATTTCGTTCACAACACCAAACACTAGTGTATGGAAAGTAAGAAATACGACAGGTTTTCATTTTATGATACATTTCACAATTAAGCTCGAATTAAAAATACAAACAAAAAAAAGGTCTTTTTAATGGGCCCGTAAAACACTAGCTTCCAAGGCCTACATCTTTAGTACAAACTATTCTTAGGGCCGGCATCTTGGGCAATTTTTGCACAAACTCAGGTTTCATATGTTCAAATACGGGTGCAATTGTTCAGGCGTAGTGAAGGATTGAAATGTGATACAGGAAATCCATCCACCAAATTTATCTAACTTTTATACGCTAAACTCGCTAGCAACCATTCAAATCTGTCCATGGTCCAATTATGATTAAGAGTTTTAATAGTTTAAAAGTTGCAATTTCAATCACTCATCCAAACACCAAACAAACAAATTCAACAGGCAACACTTTCATAGACAAATCAAAGTACTTTCGATAATCACGACGTTGTCCAAGTCTTTTTTTTATCAACCGTAAGGATTAGAACTCAACAGTCATAACTTATTTCTAAGGGATAAGGCGCCAACATTTGACACACG